>JAAOMT010000142.1:12468-44814 GCA_016748015.1 Geosiphon pyriformis | reverse complement strand
TAATATTAATGAAGTCTATTGCCAATAGCTTGTCAATATCAACATGCTCAATAAGAACTTGTACTTTTTGTAGAAATTTTTGTTCAATATCTAATGAATGGGCTAGCATTTAACTATTATTCAGAATTTTTGTATAATGCCAACAGTTTTAGATTGTAGTTGTTGTTATTGCTAACCACACATTAATTAGAAAATTAACCACATCTTTTAATATTACTGTTAATATTAGAATCTTGCCATTATACTGATTAATAAGATGGAAAAGAAACAACTTTTGGTATTGTGCCTTAAAAAATGTAATAATTCCTGTATTTAATGATTACAAATGAGATGTTGTATTGGGTGGTAGGTATCTAATCATAATATTAGATAATACAAAAGATTTTCTACCATGGAAACCAGTATTATCAAGCAATAACAAATTTTTTTTTTTCTTATGATGCATTTTTTTATTTAATAAATTAAGCCATTCACTAAAAATATCAGTTTGCATCCATGTTTTTGTATTGTAATGATAAGTGATTGGAAGTACATTCATATTAATATTGCAAAAACATCATGGCTTTGTGGTTTTGCTGATAATTAAAGGCTGCAACTTGATGCTGCCTGTTGTATTACAAGCAAAAAGTATGGTAATTTGACTCTTATTATGCTTGGTGCCAGAGATAGATCTTGTTGCCAAAGTTGTATTTGGTGGTATTCTAAAAAATAATGCTGTCTTATTGGCATTGTAAACATTATTTAGATCATATTTGCTAATAATCTCATGCAGTTTTTTTTGTTTCTTTGGTAAAATTTCCAAGAAGACACTATTTGCTTCACCATGTATCTTAATGTGGTGCAAATTATAGTGCATTATTTATCTTCAGAAACATCTCTTTCCTGTTCTTTGTTAATTAATCAGAATTGTCAAATACATTCTTTTCAATCCATCAGTCTGATTTTGCAAGTATCTTTGTTATAGTAGAGCAGTCAATCTTTAGATTAAATATTTTGATAAGTCTATTTGCTAAGTAGTCAGGATGCTTTAGTTTGTACTGGCAGAAAGTCTTTTTAGTCTCCAAAGAAATTACTGCTTACTTTTGGTTTGCATTTTTTGACATGTTAATAAGAACACACTTTTTATTGTATTTTGCTTTTATAATACATTGATGTATCTGTTATGTCTCAAATGTCATTTTGCCTTATATCTAATCGGACATGTGAGGTGTCTTATGTCATATGAGGTGTCTCAAATTATAAAAAGTGGCCAAATTATAAAAAAGAAGGTTTTAATTCAACTGTAAGATTCTAAGTATAAATGACAGATTCTCGGTAAAAAGAAACCTAATTTTGATAATACATCTGTGACACTTTTTGCCTCTTACCCCCAACTGATGATCAATAATGAATACTGTCAATTTAATCCTCCGTATATTTGTATAATTATGTAAAAGATAGCACAATGGCATGTTGTCAAGCTCTCTAAACACAGTAATACCTATATCAATTGAAATATCAATATAAAATACTTTGCACAATATTAGGGATATTAAAGTGAAAGTCAATTGCAGTTTTTTAAAAAATGTCCTGTTTATCATAAGTTATAGGATTTGATATGTAATATATATAGACATACAATGGCTTCTGAATTAATATGGCTATATGTTGTTTCTAAGAAAAATTCATTTGTTAAAGGTTATTTAGAATGGGCCCAAAATGAAACAGATCCCATATTTAGATTAAAGTATAAACAAGTTTTTTTTTATTTACAAGCAATTATTAACTTTTGTACTGGAGTTCATTTTAATAGGTCTTCATTAAGACTTATGGCTAGACGAATGTTTACACCAATTTGGTCTGTTCAGCACCATCCTATTTACCAATTAATTGAAATTGCTGATAAAGAACAATAGCTATGATTAAAGCCTAAAGTTTGCAAGCTGATTCAAGAAAGAATTGTAATTTCTTGATCTAAACTTTTAAATCAACATCAAGGCCATGATGCAATACTTAAAAAAATCAACAAAATACTTAAATTGTTGATTCTTTCTACACCTTCACAATAGCATTGGAAAATTGCAGTACATAACTGTATTAAATTTAAGAAATTGTGTATTAACCTCTTTAATGTCATCAAATATTCTAAAAGTAAAATATACAGGTTTCATATATGTCCTAACTTTATTGCTGAATCAAATCAATTTTGAGTTCAGATAAGAAAGACATAGTTTGTAAATTTAAATGTCTTTAATCATGTTTTTCATAATATTGGCCATAAATAGATATTAAGCAAAGAAATAAAAAAATTCAGTAAAATTGCACAGATAAAAAAAATAGACTTTTTTAAAGCAAGGCAAATTAAAAAAATATTGTTAGGTACTTGAAAACCAATTCCAGTAACAAATGAAAAAGCAGATTATCAAAAAATATAAATCTGTTAATAAAATCACAACTATTATCTATTATTAACTTTCTAATATCTTTTTTAAGTGATTATGTTTTTAATTACAGATGTCAAAGTTGGTGTAAAAATGTATTTATTGAGTATATATTAGAATTCTCATGCTCTGAGTTTTATTACTGGTCATATTTCTTTTTCTAAGGAAAGGTAAATTTGAACTCTGTTTCCAGTTGATTTGTTCAAGCAATGTCCTATTAACAAACTTGTTCCTGAAGAATTCCATTGGGCCATTATTCTTACTTGTAAGTCTGTTAATTCCTTTTCCCAATATGGAAAAAAAGTAATCTCATTAACCAAAGTTTGATCAGAGTAACTTTATCAATACCTGCAACAACAGTCTTCAAAGCACTACCAGCCTCTAAAGCACCACCAGTTTCCAAAGCACCAAGAGCAGCAGTACTGTACCATATGTTAACTATTATTAAAACTCTTATAATACCCACTGTTATGGTTCAAAAATTTAGCAAAAGAATTATAAAATAATATAAATTATCTAATCATAATATAGCACAGTAATAATCCTAGAAAGATAATGATTAACATAGTGGCAAACACCATCTTATGATAGTGGCAAGCACCAGTTCACAATAGTGGCCAACATCAACTGGTAATAGCAGCAAACACCAGATTGAAATATCAAAAAGAAAGTATTACAATGTGTTTTCTTATAAAACTACAAACATGTATATATATAGTAGCTTTAATATTGAAAAAAGTCAATTAAGTAATAAAAATCATAACTTATCAAGCAAGAGATCCAATTTATCCAACAAATTTCACTTTAAATTGTACTTTTAAATTAAATATTCCAAGAAACTTTTAAATCAAAAAGAAATGAAAAAGAATATTTAAAACTGAATTATCACAACCCCAAAAGTAATAAAAAATTCACTTGTGTTAATTATTAAATGAAACTATCATTTATCAGCTGAATTTCTTGGAAGAATAATTTCTGATCAAAATTATTCATGTTGTTACTAATTGATAAAAGCTTTATTGTAAGAATTAGAAAAAGTGCTAAAGACCATTAACATTCCGTGTTTCTAGATTAGAGAAACACATTAGGCAATTACAAAAATAGCCTCAGAGAAGACCCCAGACAGTGGGTAGATTTCAGTTCAGTCTTTGGAAAGGAGTACATAAACACCTACAACAATCAGAAATTAAGAAATAACTTACATTGTGACATTAAAGAGAAAGCCTTTAGTATAATAGTGACATTATCACACAATTAGAATTGAGGAACTCACAAAAGACTGACTGCATTTAAAATGGAATATTGACAATTAAATATACTAAGAAAACATCCTGTAATATTGCAAACACAAACCAGATATAATAGTTCTGTCCTTGTTTTCTGATGACAGTGGTGGCTTATAAAGAAAAAGAATAATTGAATGTTGTAATATTTCAGAAATTTTGTTTAGTGTTCTACAATCATTTCCAGAAACTACTCTAATTTTTTTTACTACCATAAAAAGAATGATTTCCATTAACAAATCAGGAAATCTTCCTAACTATATATGTCCAATTAAATATGAGATAATATCTGATGTTTATATCTAATATTATATAATTATAGTGTAACTATAGAGAGTAGAAATTACTTATATTTTGCTATCATATTTGTGTGAATAAGGACTATAAGAAGATATATATAGTAAAAGTGACTATAAGGAGATAATATTATATATAAATAGTTTTGGTTTTTAAAAAAATGTGATTATAAGAAGATAGTAACTATAATCAGAGGGACTATAGAGAAAGTTCACTGTATACTTTGCTAATAGAAACCAATGCACATAATATTTGAGATTATGTTATTTTAGTGGATAAGAAAACTTGTGTTATTAACTATTATCTAATTATATATGCTTGGCCAGATATGTAGCTATATGTTTTGACTTTGCTAATTTATTAGAAGCTGTCATAATAACCACACCTGTGCTAAGGGGCACCAATCTATACTGGTCTTATTTGGGATCTGCCAAATGTGTGAAATATGAAAATTTGGATCATATGTTTTTGAACTGTTTTATGAATGAAAATTTTTTTTTTAGTTGTTCTTCTTATAAAACATTATTAGACACAGATAAAAGCAAGTTGGCAGTCATTTATGCTAAACATTTAGCACCAACTACTCATTCTGTTTCTTTTGGTGATGTTTCTTGGACCAAGATTGTTAGTAGGTTCTCTTTCTCTCTTTTTTTTGCATAAAATAACTTGGTTGATTTTGGTTCTTTTTTGAAGATAAAACTTATTCTGCTGGTGTTCATAAAATTAAATGATAGATTTGCCACTCTTAAGCATAGTTTTGTCAGCTTTACTGAACATGTTAATAAGTTGGCTAAGAGGTTAAACACATCTGAGCCAATGGTTTTCCAGTTTAATTTTAGATATTAGCCATTAATAACTCCTTCTTTACAGAATCAAGGAGTGAATATAATGATAAGTAAGAGTTTAGATGTAATCACTAGTAGTAAAACTATTGTGAATGCAGTAAATTTTGATCCATTAGTTATTTTGAAACTGAAAAACACTTTGAACAATCTGTCAGTTATAGTTATGAATCTATTAGCTAAAATAAACAATGTTAGTCTGGTTTCTATTGTTTGTCCTTCTCAATAATAGATTTGGTGTAGAAATTTGTTATGTGTAATGTCTGAGACATTAATGTCCTTGCAAAACAGAAGAATATTGTTTGTTGGCATATAAATTTAAGTAATATAGTTTCTATTATTACTGAGACAAAATTAAGATTTAGTATTAAGCCATAAATTATAAACAAATTTGATGGAGTCCAAATCTTAATATTTGGTTTGTATAAGAGTTTTCTTGATGCTGAAGTAACTATTATTGTGAACAATTTTCTGGTTTGACATGTGTCTAAAGTGGAAAAAGTTCCTGATAGAATTCTGTTAGTTAAGTTTCTGTTTAAAAAGAAGTTGTCAGTTATAGTTTTAGGTTTGTATGCTAATGTTTTTGCCAAAATAAGGTTTGGTCAAACATCTGTTGTTAATTTTTTTATTGCAAATGTGGTCAACAATAGTATTTTTGTGGTGTTAAATAAAAATTTCAATAAGAATAGTACTAAAAAGAATACAAGTTTCAAGTTTTGTATGGACTTAAGGTTGATTAACTCGTTTTGCAGACATTCATTGGTCAAGACTTCTACTTAAAGCAATTTCAGAGGCATTAAAAAGGTTATTAATTTTATTTTTATAAGTAGGAACCTGATATTTGCAGTTATATTGCATAAAATTAATAATATGTTAGGGTTTTTTAATACAGACTATAAGGCAGTTTTAATCTTAGTCAGTTTGAGTAGACTTTTGAATGCTTATTTTAACAATATTCATAAGCAAACCAACTGAAACTGGTAAAAATTTAAGTTAGAAAATACAGATAAGGCCCAGTAGTTGCATTTCAAGAAGCATTTTTTTGCTAAGTTGTTGGTGAAATCAAGCATATTTAAGATTGCAAAAGACAAAAGTGACTTGGATACAATATGGAAAGTGCTGAAAGAAGCCATGAAAATGGAATAGAATAAATAATAAAAGAGATAAGGATATTTGATTTTTGTCTAGTGGTTTGTATTTATCTGTCTTTCTACTTTTCTTAACTACTCGTTTTTATATATTCTTTTGGTTTTACAGGATTGTTTTCTGATTGTTCTGTTATTGCTAACTATTGCTTTGCTATTTCTGTTATTGTTTCGTTTTTCTATGTTAATACTAGTTATTCTATGTTATAACATATTATCTAGTGTTATTACATGTTATTCTGTGTTATTCTACATTATAATAAATTATCCTGTGTTATCCTATATTATTGCACACTATTCTGTATTATGTCACGTTTTGGTCACATTTTTTCATAACTTTGGATCAGTTTTTTTACTTGGATAATACCATATAAGTCTAAGCCAAACTAGACTTGAAAAAACTTTTAGTAAACAAAAAAATTCCAAAATACTTGTGTAATTTACTTTTTTTAGCAATTGAAATTGGCAGACCATTAATCAAAAGTGAAACAGTTTTGACATCTTGATTAATAAGAATAGCCACCATCTTATTATTATTAATTGAAATATCATTGACAACAAAGAACTCACTAGCAATGTTCAAAATATACTGTGCAGAAGCTTAACAACTTTTGATCCAAATTGTATCATCAACAAAGGCACTAGTAGCAAAAAAAGAAGTTTTTTCTCCAATAGTCTCAACTCTGCCAGACTTGATCACAAACTTAGTAACAATTCTGTATTTACACAAGTGCTTATGTTTTTTTATCTTGTACAAAAGTAGATCATAGAAAATTTTTTAAAGGAGTGCAGAAAACATTTCATTTTAATTCAAACTATTATGAACTCTATAATTACTCAAGAGTCCAAAATCTGTTATTACTCTATTAAACTGATCTTCATAAATATTGCCAAAAAAGCTGATAAACTGATCACACATTTTGATATAATACAAGCTAGTCTTCAAATGATGCCAGCCCATTAAATCATAAGCTTTGCACATATTCTGTAGTATTAACTAAAGCTCTCTGTTTTTTTTTCGAATATTCTTGACAACTAATCCAATAGCAAAAATAGAAGACTAAGTCAAAGTACCTTTCAACACCAAAAAATTATTACCATAAAGAATATCAAACTTGCTGTAAGCTAATAATATCTGATCAGAGAGAATTTTTGACAAGATCTTATGGGCCATTTAGACTAATACAATAGACTTAGTATTTGTTAAAACTCCATTTTATTCATAAGATTTCAGAATTATTAAAATCCACACCCTTTTCCAGGAAGTTGGAACTACACTTAAAGTTAAACATAAATTCAATAATTCCAAAAAACACATCAACACCTTACTACCATAATGCTTCTAAAGCTTATTAGGTATTCCTAACAATCTAGTAGCTTTATTATTTGGCAAATTACCAACAACTAAAAACAGCTCTCTTATATCAATTACTTTTATAATACTTAAAAAAACATTATTGTCTACATAGTGCAAAAGCATATATTGATGAGACCAAAGATCAGACATTTTTGGAAGCATTGACCATTTTTTTGTCTATCTTATCATAATTTTATCCACTTTAAGTTTCACTTTATTAAGCTCAACTATCAAGTGATCCAAAACAATCTTGTGAAATAGACATTTCAAGATGCTCTTAATCATCTATTTTTTGTTAGAACAGAAATTTTTTATATGACAGTTAATTATTTTTCTAATAACCATATTTTTAATAGTTTTTGATTTATAATACTTAGACTTTTAATACCCCTTTCTTATTACTGACAAATGTTTAACCAACTCTATTGAATTCACACTATTCAGAATCATGTCAACAATCTTAGATGTCACAATCTTATTAATAGCTAACCAAATTTTGACAAGACAATCAAAATCTGAAAGATTTTCAGAGTTTTAATACTTTATAATCTTAGCAACAAGCTGCTTCAACTTAAAAAATCTTGAAAAATGTTTGTTTTTTGAACAATCAAACTTACTAAACCAAGAAAATCAGAATCACAAATTTATGTTCTCAAACTTTGTGAATTTTACGTAAATTAATCATTGTTTTGTACCTTTATTCTAGGACAGATGCTCTTAGCATAATTACCTCGAACTATTAATGATTTGGACCAATTGCTCTTAATTATGGCAATTAACAATACTAATTTTTTTTTTTTTTTTATTTATTTATTTTTTATTTATTTTTATTTATTTTTATTTATTTTCTTTATTCTTTGTGGAGTAGCACATAGTAAAATTGACTGTTTGGGAATAGACTTTGTGATAGCCTGGTAAAAAAAAAAGCTCTCTCTAGGTTTTTGGATATTAACATTATCTTAATAGCTTACTAAAAGAGCAAAAAAACAATGCCAGACTCTAATGACTGCACTCATTAGCTCGGAGAAGAAAGCTCACTTTTATAAGAAGTTGCAATCAGCAAAAATCAAAACTCTGTGCCTTATAACCAAAAAACTAAATAAATAAATTCACAACCAGTAAAATAAGACTTTCAGAGACTGATAATCAAGATTAAGCAACTGGAATTATGTGAAACACACCTTACCAATAATTGAGAACATTAAACATTACCATCTTCCTATCTCACCAAGTTTACCCATAATATTTGGTGCTCTTTATAAGATTATAAATTCACAGAAACAGAGTAACCCAGAAATTCACAAAAGTAGTAACTATTAGAACAGTAGGAAAGGACCACTCTCTATACAGAAGAGCATTATTTCAATACTTTTGAAAAGACCTAAGAATACCAGCAGAAATCACTTATGCAGAAAGTGATTTTTGTAACTATATCAATGCAAAAATTGACTGCTTATTATACTGTGCAACCGACACAGGAAAACTGAAAGAACAAATCCATCAAAGCTTATTAAGGTACTTAACAGCCATAACTACCTAAGCAATTGTTAAAACTCTGTATATAATCAATACAGACATTAAATATTACATGACAAAACAATTTTTTTAAGTACAACAACCAGTGAAATCCGACTCTAAGAAACACAAAAACAAATTCAACAACCCTGCAACTGCTCAAGCCAAGTTCATGGTCAACAAAAAACCAAAATTTCTCTCTTCAACAACTTTATCATACTATTAGACATCCCAAAGTAAAATTGTATTCAACCCACCCCTGAAAATCCAGTCAAAAACACCACAAATTCCTAAAAATCCACACCCTTGGGGTCAACACAATTGGACCAAATTATTAGGAGAATATGGATCATTGTTTGGAAATCTCACCCCAACAATTAATAAAACAGATAGAAATATGTTGACATGAGAATTATTACCAATCCAATTCTTGATTGAATTATCAACTACTCTCTCTGAAAAAACAGCTATCCTCCAGCCCATTAAGAAAATTAACAAAGAGAAACAACCAGAATTAGCACCAGGAGAACACCCTAGCATACAAACACTAAACCCCTTAGCATTAACCAGTAAGACTTTACTTACCCATCAGATCATGGCTTACTGAGATATTGCCAAATTAGAAAAATTCTCTAGTAAAAAAGATGACACATATATATGCATTGCAGAAGCCAAGAAAGTCATTACTGCCAACAATTGGGATGATAATAGAACCATTCAAACATTGCCATTCTTTCTGACTGGAACTGCAGACTCATGATATCAAAGCCTTGCAAAGAAACCAACCGACTTCACTGTCTTTAAACTTGCCTTTCTGCAATACTTTTGTGACCCCAACACTCTTATCAGATTACAAAATCAGTTCAGTATTATAAAACAAAAAGATCATAAAGCAGTAACCACTTATTTTAGACGATTTAACCAAATTTTTTATTAAATCTAGGCCATTAAAAGAGACTACTACACTGTGGCACAAATCTTTAATTAATTCATCAAAAGATTAAAGAACAGCCTTCTCCAATCTGTAAGATCTTATTACCTGACAAACCTACAAGAGGCAGTTATTTTTGCTTGTAACTTTAAGTCAGTAGAACAAAAGACTATTCATACTTAAGCCATTAATCTGGCTATTAATGAAACATTTAATATTAACACAAAAATAACTCAATTAAGTAAAAAATTAACTCAGAAAATTGAAAGATTTTTAGCAGTATTGTAGGATTCTACTAGCTACCACAACAAAGAGATAGTAATAATAACAGATACCAATAACAACAAAATCATCAGCAATACCAACAATCTTAGAAATCTGATTTTTGTAATTGTTACTATTGCCCAGAACTATTATAAGAAAGTAATGGACCAAAATCAAGAAAATCAATATCAACAACTAAGATATTCTTAAAATATGGTATTTCAATACCCTATGTTTTAATATTAACTGTCTCAATACTCACAACAAATTCATTATACTTAGCAACTGTCTTAAAACTACTACTAGTCATTACAGTCAATGGCTCAAACAGCACTCTAGTACCAAAACCCTGTTAATAACCAATCTAAACATCATGTAATTGATTACAACCAAGAATGAAAAAACTCCAGCAACAATTAAATGCCAACTAACAGTGTATTATTATGATTCCTAAATCATAGTAATGTCCCATCTTGACCAGTACCAACCAAATACCTTAACCAAGTCTTATATCTTAGTCTCACTAAAAACCAGGATTTTTATAGTGTTACACTTTTAGAAAAAAAAAATGTAGGAAAAACTCCCAACTCTTCAAGATGAAATCAAACCAACAATACTATTCCACCTACCACTATCACTAAAGATATCATTCTTGCTGCTATCTTCTCTTTTGACATTGACAGTCTAAACACAAATAGTCTTTTCAGTGAAGCTGCCATAAATCAAGACAAACCAATTATGGCCCTATACACTAATACTAGAGTCAAAAACATAAACATTAAATTAATTTTTGATAGTGAATCAGCAGGCAGTATAATAACAAAACAACTCATGGATTAATTAGATCACCAAGTAGATCGTACTGTAACCACCCAAATTATTACCACAGATAGCAATACTAAAACCTCAATCAGAGAAATCAATAACTTCTTTTTGAAATTAACAGAATTCAAATTTCTACAAAAGTTCTAATCATGGAAGCCATGCAATATTAAGCTCTCATTGAAAACAACTGGTTGGCCAAAGCCCATGCCATTCTTAACTGGAACATACAGGAATTACAGATTACTTTTAATGAACAACATGTCTGAGTTCTGGCTATGTACAGACACTTCAAAGTCCAAAGTTTAAAGCAACCATTAATTGAATTCAAAGACACAACACTATCACTAACAATAGAAATCTATTAAGTTTCATAAGTAAACAATTTTCGAACAAAATTACTCTCACTACCAACTTGAGAAGAAAAGAGAAAAAGAAAAACAGAAAAAGAACTATAATTAGCACCTGCAAACTATTCTGTTCTAAGTCAAAAAATAAATAATATTGAACCCCAAAATTAATTTATGTTAACTGTGAGAAAAAGTTATCTTCTATGAGTGCATATATCAGAGATGACAAAGAATTGTCAACTACCACCAAACATTACTACAGACTTTGTGTGTTGAAAAAATTTGGTAGACCAAAATGACAAAACAAATAGAACAATACATCATGCCTTGCCTGTGGTAAAATTCTGCCAGATGAAAGACTATAAAACAATGTTCCTGGCAGAGGAGGAACATGCGATAAAGCATGTCAATACACTATCTTGATTAATAATTGGATACAAAAAAAAACTCCAATTAATGACACTTGGAAATGAGCATTATGATAATTGGATAAGTATCCTCATGATAAACATAAGATTTGAAGAATGGCAAGTGTAAAAGCAGAAAGCACTACAACCAGGAAATTACTGGAAATTAAAAACAACCCCTTATTCCTTTCAGAATCTGAATATGTTATGACTTTTAACATCTTTGGCAACATTGAAAATAACCCAGAATACTTCCATAAGCACTACCAGAACTTGGCATTGACTAAAAAAGAGCAAAAACAAAGACTAGCTGACCTAAACACAAAACTGTACAATCATTGTTTGATCTCTTATTACTTTCAGTATTGTAACAAATGCAATATCATATTTAACTCACCTCCAAGAAAACTATACCTAATCACCAAACTACCAGAACCCAAAATAGAAGAGGAATTAATCACTAAGGACATGTTATTTCAAGATCCAATTGAGAATACTAAAACAGAACAATATCTCATGTATCTTGATCTATTCAAAGAATTAGAATTAAAATAATACAGTAACAATAAGAAAAAAATCTGCTCTGAAAAAGTGCATAACACCAATGCTGGTTTTGATCTATAATACCCTGGACAATCAACCATAGTTATAGCCCCATATTCCCTAGTAACAATAGATCTTAAAATAGCATTAAAAATTCCTGTTAGTACAATAGTACAAGTTGTTTTTTGATCTAATTTAGCCAAAAAAAAAATTAACATAAAAAAAGAAATTATTAATGCCAGTTATATGGAAAACATCATTGTAATGCTACAGAACAATTCGAACAGATCTTACAAAATAAAATTACAAAAAAAGATTTTCCAAGCTATTTTCCTATTTTTAGTCAAAATACCCCAATTAATCCTGATAACAACCCAAGAAGAATTAGGCCTCACTGTCCAAGGAATCAACAGATTTGGATCAAGTAAAAAAGAAAATGTACTAATCAATTTTATAGAGGAAGATAGTAATTAGGTAGAACTTATTTACACCAATACAGTTATTTCTATCTCCTTTTACTGACAATATATTCTCAAGATAAATTAAAAGATCCAAGATTAAGTCTTGTTATTTGAAGCCAATCCTAAAATCTGTTCTTTAGCAAATATTGCTAACTTATATCTACCAGCCAAAATCCATAAACACTTCAAAATCCTCATTCACAACCTTACAGAAAATGTAATTGAAATCCTCAAAGAGACTCTCGTTAATTCTATTTCACCAAACATCTAATATTCCAAAAAACTCCAGCTCATTCCAGATTTTACACAGCTATTTTTATTTTGTGATATTATCTCACAAGTATAGAACTTGCCAAAATAAATTACCTGTTTATGCCAGAAAAAATTGACAAACTACATTTGGAAAACCTGAATACTCTCTAGCAAATTCAACTTAAGATTCTTTTAAATCAATACACTAATGTTTTTACCAGTGAAAATAAGTTTGAATACACTGACATTGTAAAGCATCAAATTGATATGGAAGATGCATGACTTATTAAACAGCAGACTTATCAAGTACTCTTATCTGGTAACAATCTTATCAAACAAGAAGTCCAATGAATGCTCAACAATGACTTAATCAAAAAATTGTTAAGCTTTTGATTCTTCTCAGTAGTTCTGATCACCAAAAAAAACAGAAAAATACAATTTTGTGTGAATTACCAAAAATTAAATAGTGTTACCCAAAGAGATAATTACACTACTCCCTCATACAAAAAATCCTGGACAATCTAGAAAAAAAAAAGGTTCTTGTCATTAAATCTAGCCAGTAAATATTGGCAGATCAAAATAGATCTTAAAAATAAAGAAAAAACATCATTTACCACTTGAGACAGAAATATTGAATTCAATATAATGCCCTTTAGACTTTGCAATGCTTCTGTTACATTCCAATGCCTTATGAATGTTATGTACAAAAAAATTTTTTGAAAATCAGTCATAGTTTATTTAGACAACACAAACATGTTCTTTGAAACATTTGATAATTATCTGCTGTACCTTCAACAAGTCTTTAAATACTTTTAAAATGCTGAATTAAAACTTAATCTTAAAAAATGTTTCTTTGGGAAAACCGAGTTGAAATTTTTAGAACACATGATTGACAAAAATGAAGTCAAACCTGACCTGAACAAGGTCCAAAAAGTTAAAGATTTTTCAGCCCCAATCAACCTTTAAGAGTTATGAAGATTTTTAGAATTAGCAAAATATTACTGCCAATTTGTCAAAGGATTTTTACTTATCACAAAACTTTTTTACCACTTGTTGTTCAAATATGTGCTATACTTATAAAAAAAAGATCAACAAAAAGCATTCAACTATCTCAAGCAGCAATTGATCACATCCCCAATCCTGATTTATCCAGATTTCACTAAATAGTTCATTATTACTACAGACATCTTGAAAAATACTCTAGAAGCAGTTTTATCACAAATAAAACCAGACAATAGAAAACATCCAATTGCTTATACCAGTCATAGCACTAGTTCAGCAGAAAAAAATTACAGCACAACAGATCTGAAATGTTTTGTCATTTATTAGACTGTACAGACATGGAAACATTATTTTAGCTTGCACTTTGACTTATATACTGATCATAAAGGACTTGTTTGATTACTCAATAATCTATAACTAAAGAGAAAATATGCAAAATAGAGTACTTATTTGCAACAATTTCTACTCAAAGTTTATTACAAGAAAAGATCCAAAAACATCAATGCTAACAGTTTGTTGAGAATGCCACAAACCTAATCTCAGACCCATGGACACAACTAATTATTACCAACTATATCAGTATCTATCAACACTATGTTTCAAGGAAATACTATTTCAACAGGAATAAAGTACTATATGAAAACAAGCCTGAAATTATTTTATTTAAGACAATCAACTATATTAATGAGAATGCCAAAACCACTTCACTCACAACAAGTTATCAAAAACAAAAAAAAAGAAACTATATTACACAGTATACATTTTGATCTAACTGCAGAACACTTTAACAAAGATGCTACCCTTAAAAGAATCCTAAATTTATACTATTGGCCAATAATGTACAAAGACATTTTTGAATATGTGTTTAATTGTAACTTATGTCAGCAAAGAGAAGAAGTCAGAACAATGGAACCTCTTCAACTCATTCCAGTTAGAAATCTATTTGATAGAATTGGAATTGATTTGGTTGGTTCTCTTTTCATAACATTCAAAAAAAATTGTTATATTGCTGTAACCATAGACTATTTAACAAAATGGCCAAAAGCCAAAGCTATCTAAGTAGCAAATGCGAAAACAATAACTGAGTTCATACACCAAGAGCTAATTTGCAGACATGGATGTCTGAAAAAACTGCTATCTGATCAAGAAACACATTTTGTAAATAATATGTTAACTAAATTAAATCAATGGTTTGGAATAAAACAGCTTTTATCATCACCATATTACTCACAAATAAATAGATTGGTAGAATGATTTAACTGAACACTATATGAAGCATTAGCAAAAATAAGTTATGAAAATGAACAAAAATGGGACTTATTTATATCTTCTGTACTTTTTGTATACTAAACACTAAAACAAAATATGACTTAGTTCACACTATTTAAATTAGTCTATAGAAAAAAAACCACTCTACCTATTAAAAAAAAATACAGTTGTACTTGATAGAAGCTATCACCAAAGAGAATTTTGAAGTAACCTTATACCATAAAACATACCAGCTTATAGAAATATTAGAAAATAATCATAGAACAGCAACTGATAACATTAGTAATGCTTAGGAACAACAATAAAAAAAGACATAATAAAAAACTATCTGAACAACCAATGGAATTCAAGATTGGAGACCAAGTACTGTTACATTGTACAAAAGCTGAGAAACAATGAAGTGGAAAGTTTGACCCAAAGTGAGATGGTCCATTCCATATACACGAAGTTTTAGATAATGGAGTTTACAAATTACAATTGGAAGACAGAATTCTAAAAAAAATAGTGCATAGAAATTGGTTAAAAATTTATTATGTAAAACAAAAATTATCATCATCAGTACCTCAACTAGTAACACAAATTTTATTAATCAAATCAAAAGATATATCATGAGATCTGGAACCAATTATTGTTATCATATTATAGACAATATGCAGCAAATTAAATTAGAGAATTCAAATATATATAGCATTCAAAAAACAGCAAAAAACAATAGAACTTTCAATATGAACTTGTTAGATCAAATTCTACAACTCTCAAAACAATTATTTAATGTAATTCAACAATCTTCTGCTCAAATAGAAGTAACAATTAATAGAAAAAAGATACGATATAAAGATAGGAGTAGAAAAAAAGAGAACAAAAGTTCAACTAAAACTAAATAGTCCTACTTTTACCCAATGCCTGAGAGAAAAAATTGGCAAAAAGCTTTTTCTTGGATGGAACCAGAAATAAAAGAAGTTTATAAAAGATATGTGGTCTCTGAGCTTGAAAAAATCAAAAAAGCTTTAGCTCATAGGACCAAACTCCCTAAAACAGAGAAGTGGACATTAGACAATGCCCAGGAATGGAAAGAGAAACTTCCATCAGCATATTGGTTCTACAAAATTGGTGAACAATTAAATTTGAAGACATCATATGAAGACTTCAGCCAGAAAACTTTTAACAAAAAAGCAATATAACAAGTAAAGAAATTCATAGGAAAAAGCAATCTGACCCTATATTACAAAACAGCATATTGACTATATGCTGCTTTCTAATATTGTCTAAATGTACTATTATATAGATCTATAAAGACTATAATAGTTAACAATATAATACAAATAACCAATTAACAGTTTAAAGACCTATGAAGAACAATACTCAACACAATTATCAAATACTACATAAATAAAGTCATGATAACAAATATATATAATTTTGCAGGAGCTCAATTCTAAAAAGAGAGAGATAATATTATCTGAATAGAAAAACCAATCCAAAGTTATGACCAAAATGTGACATAATACAGAATAATATACAATAATGTAAGATAACACAGAATAATGCATTATAATATGGGATAATACAGAATAATATGTAATAATACTAGATAAAGTGTTATAACATAGGATAACTAGTACTAATGTAAAAGAATGAAGTAATTACAGAAATAGCAAAGCAATAGTTAACAATAACAGAACAATCAAAAAGCAATCCTGTAAAACCAAAAATATATATAAAAATGAGTAGTTGAGAAAAGTAAAAAAACAGATAGATATGAACCACTAGACAAGAATCAAATATCCTTACTCTTTCTATTATTTATTCTATTTCATCTTCATCTTCTAAAATAAATCAATTATTGAGAAATTAGAATTATGAATTTATGCTCTCGAACTTTGTGAATTTTATGTGAATTAATCATTGTTTCATATCTTTGTTTCAGGACAGATGCTCTTAGTATAATTGCCTTAAACTATTAACAATTTGGACCAATGACTCTTAATTATAGTGATTTACAATAATAATTCTTTTTTTTTTTATTTTTTTTTTTATTTTTATTTTTATTTTTATTTTTTTTATTTCTTTTCTTTATTCTTTGTGAAATGGCAACATAGTAAAATTAACTGTCTGGAAATAAACTTTGTAATAACCTGGTAAAAAAAAAAGCTCCTTCTAGGTTTTTGGATATTAATGTTATCTTAATAGCTTATCAGAAGGGCGAAAAAACAATGCTGGACCCTAATAACTATGCTTATTTTTATAAAAAATTGCAATTAATAAGAACCAAAACTCTGTGTCTTATAACCAAAGAACTCAATGTGTAAATTTACAACCAGTAAAATAAGATCTTCAAAGACTGATAATCAAGATTAAGCCACCAGAATTATGCAAAATATGCCTTACCAATAATTGAGAACACCAAATATTATTATCTTCCTATCCTACCAAGTTTATTCATAATAATAAATGTTAGATTCTTTTCTAATATGGTGTTGAAAAAGACTAAAGCTAGTTTACCATGTAACTTTCCTAGTGAGATATTGTACCATTTATTTTTGTATGGTTTGAAATCTTTTGAGCAAGTCTAATTTGAAGGGAAGTTAGCTTTATTGATCTTCTTTTCAAATATCTGAAGCATTTTTGAACAGTTATTTGAATACAGATTTTTGAATTTACAGATTCTGAAGTAATCTCCTTTGAATTCTTTGCAGTTTTCTATTAAATTGTGTATTAGTTCAACAAATAATTTTTTGGCCAATGTGGTGAAAATATTTTTAGATAATGAGTTGTTTTAAACAATTTGCCTAGTGCTTTTCATAGCTTTGATAGATTTTTAATATCTAATATTTTAAGACAGCTCTTGTTTTACAATTTTGTTTTTTTTTAAAATGGTTTAGTGTGCCATTTGGTGACAAATTTCTGAACAAAAAAGGGAATGTGATAAACTGAAAAACATTTTAACAGTAAAAAAGATTAGATCTAAGAGGCTTTGTGCTTTACTGATTTGTATTGGCTTTTGAATTTATAAGAAATAATGTTTTTTTAGAAAATGAGTCTGATGGTAATTTTAGATTGCCTGTATTAAATGTTTTGAATTCTGAAAAATTTTTTAATGTGTATAATAGTTTATTAAAGATTTGGTCAAATTGTATTGAGATTTACACAGATGAATTCTTAAAGGATGCTAGTTTTGCTAAGGTAGTGAGTAAGGCAGCTGCTTACTTTTTAGTTGTGGATATGAGTATTGAATTCAAAGTATTTGGGCTTTTGTTTTTTACTTTGGCTAAGTTGCAAGCTATTGCTTTGACTTTGAAGTATATTCTATTTTCTTGTGCTGTAGTTTTTTATTTGGACAGTTAATCTGTAATTAATGCTTATATATCTGAAGTTTTATTTGCTGTGCCAGATTTCTGCAGTCAATATTGGATTGAAAGATTGCATATAGCTAATTTTATTAGAGATAGAAGCATTTTAGTTAAATAAATGAAAGTTAAGAGACATTCAGAGATTCTGAACAATATTAGGGCTGATAAATTGGCTAGTAAGACCACTTTTACTTCTTTTTCTTTGCCAGTTGGGATTTGAAAATGGTTTTTGGTTGCTAAGAGTACTGCTGTATCTGATAATGTTTATTATTTTGTTTATGATCTGTATCAGTCAATTTGCTATGCTTATTGAAAGGCTGGTCTTGGTTATGATATGGTTTTAAATATTATGATTAAAGAAATAAATTGGGCTGTTTTGCAATCACTTTCAATATGTTCTTTAGATATGGATCTTTATGCTGTAATTTGCAAAGATTTTGTGTTGAAAAATTAGCTCACTGAAACTGTTTTAGTTTTTAAAGAAATAAAAAAGGCTGCTTTGATTATTGTTGAATACATTAAGTTTGTAGTGGACTTACACTACACTAAAATATGGCTTGTTAGATTTAAGCATAGAGTAAATATGGAAAAAACTGGTTTGGTTAGCAATAATAATTTGGTTTTGGACTTGTCTTATTGTGTGATATCTTGTTGTTGAATAGAATGGTTTGTATGCTTAGTATTGTGAAATTTTTTACTAATAGTATTAGTAAATGCAGAATATGTCATTTTTTTTCAGATTTAGGTAGTAATGCTTTTGTTGGCATAGATGTTTAGTGTTGTTTTGTCTGACTTGAGTGGCTAGTCACATATAGTAAGTGTATAAGCTGTGTTTAATTTGTTTTACTTAGTTTGATTCTATGTACTAAATAGCAGTTGGATTTTACTCATTAATTTCAAAATAAAAAAAAAATTTGTTAAAAATAATATTGTTATAGTTGAAACTTTTATTTTTTAACTTTTAATTATTTACTTAATTATAATTAAACTTTGAGAACTTTCATGATGTCTTTTAGCAGCAGTAATAATATAAAATTCAAAGTTGAAGGAATAAGATAAAAAAATTAAAGTTTGAATATTTAGAAAATATTGCTTTAAAAAGTAACAATTTCTTTTAAGAATTTTTATGAAAAATAGTTTCTTTAATAAATCTTAAATAGATTCTCTTTAATATTAATTTGAAATGTAATTATTAATAAAGAAATTATAAATATATAATTTAAATCAATATATATAAAGTCTTATTTAAAAATATTAATTATTGATATATTAATTAATTTAATAATCAAAAAATATTTGCTGTTGTTAATCATTCTTATAATTTCTTCAAAACTTCCTACCTTATTAATTGATTTACAATTGTCTATTTTAACCCCAAAATAAGGCTCATTATAAAATAATTTGTTTGGAACTTTATTTATTAATTAATCTGCATTACACTTTTAAAAAATAAGAAAAACAATTTTTCAATGTTTTTTTACTGAAAAATTCTTAAATTTAATATAAATTAATACTAATCATATTTTCTAAAGAATACGACAAATAGGACCATAAATTTTTTTGATCAATTGAAGGCAAAATAGAATTACAGTCCCAATACACATTGTCAACAGAACAATTACAATTATTCAATAATTCAATCTAGTACCAAAATGGTTCCACTCATTTGAATACAAAGGAAAGTATAGCACATAATTATTTCCATAAGTAAAACAATGATGAATAATTTTTATATTGATAACATTACTAAAATACTTATTTTCAATTCTTAAAGCTTCATAAATATAAATAATATCTTATTGTATTTATATTAGTATCTGGCCAAGTTTTATCTCTTTTCAATATCTATTTAAATACAGCAATACAAGCATATACTAATATATATATATAGTTAAAAAAATTTTTAATGTTAAAAAAAATACTTGACTTTAAAACTTTAAAATAGAAAAATATTTAGAAAACTGACCTCCACTCAAACCATGTTCTGTAATTGCAATATTAAACTTTTGAGTTGATTTTGTGGATTTACTTAAAGATATTTTAATATCTTGAAGTAAATTAAAAAATAATAAATTCATATCTTTTAATAATTAGGAATTTATAAAAAATTCTTTGGGCAACTTTATATTGTTACGAGTTGGAGTAACAAGCTAACAGATAGCAAAAGAGAACAGAATTGTAGGGTGATGGAAATAATCAAAGAGGATTCAACTTCAATGAGCAAATTGAATGAGTATGGATTCAATGTGCAAGATCAGTCTTATAAAATATTTCAGTCGCTATTCTTTTCAAAAGATAACAAGGGAATCTGAAGGTAGAGGAATAGTCCGTACTGTTAAAAATTGATAACTGCTGATATAATTCTATGCCTCATGTCGGTGCTCTTAAAATTCAATATTAGGTATCAACTTGTGCTCTTCAGTCATGTTTATTCAAATAATCTTCAAATGCTACAATTATATACGTCAGAAAAAAGCCAACAAGTAATCTTTTATCCTAAAATGTTCAGATACTTAAAAGTAGGGAAAGGGAAATTAGCAATAAGAGAGTGATTGAGATAAAAGTTGTTATTTTTATTTATTTGATTTTTGTCTAAAAGATGATTTTTTACAGCTAAGAGACTCATTGCTTATATAGCTATTGAAAGTGGTCAATGACCAAGTCAACAGCTAGGTCAATAATCAGGTCAATGATTAGGTCAACAATTAGGTCATTGATCAGGTCAATGATCAGGTCAATAATCAGGTCAATGGTCAGGTCATTAATCAGGTCAATGATTACTATCTAAAAATAGAGTGGCTAATTATATGACATTAGTGACTAATACATGTGATAACTAATAAAAATTATGGGTTTCAACCATAACATCATCTTCTTCAAAGAGATTGAGTTCTGGTGAAATCAAGCTATTTATAGGATATTCTAATTGAAGGGTTTTGTCTAACTCAAAACTAACTAGTTTATTGAAGTCTTTTGTGGATAGAATATATAGTACTTGAGGCGAAATAAGCTTTGTATCCAAGAGACCAAATCTTTGTATAAGAGTTTTGGCTCTTCTTGCAATGGTCAAAACTCTTGGGACATCTAAACGTATAATGCCCAAAATTTCCACTTGTATCTCTGAAGTTGTTTTCTTTATGAGCTTCATTTCTTTTATGATTTCACCAAGACAACCATAGAGTTCTAGTTGCCTTCCATATGACAAGTTTTTGTCTATGAGCAAGATTTCTTTAATCATTTTTCCAATTGTCATAGAAGGTGTAAGTATTGCTGCTGTTATGCTTTCCAGCAAATACTTATCCATTTTGCTACCAATTCTTTCTCTTCTGGTAGTGGTTTTCTTTGGTCTAATAACAGTATGTGTTCCACTGTTATCAGTTATGGTGGTTTGTTTTCCAATGGTCAGAGTAGCATTTGGATAATTTTTGATCCAGTACTCATAGAGAGTGTAGAAAGCGTTTTGAATGTTTTGATCTAGGAAATAATTGTTCATATTAATTGAAGATACCTCTGTTTTGGGAATGATGCATTTATTTATATCTGATTTTTGTTGATCATTTGGGTCGGTATTACCACAACAGGTAACTAATCAAGTTGTTTGTGATATTGCTTGAGTCGTGTGCCATGAACAGGGCAATTATTGAAGATTGTTCTATATTGATCTTGTAAGATATAAGAACTATTGTTCAAAACTTTGTTAACTATAAAGAGTCCTTTCCACTGGCTAGAGAATTTATCACCATAGACATTGTCTCTGTCTGAATGGTATTCTAAAACTAAGTTATCAACACTTAAGAAAAGTGTTTTATATGTTTTCTTTTTCTTAAGCTTCTCTTGGAATTGTTTTATCTTTTTAAAGGCAATTATCTGTGCTTCTACTAATGAGTCAAGAATGGTACCAAGTCTTCTTTGCAAAATGTCTTTGTAATTCCCTATTGTTATTTCTTCAAAAAATATTGTCTCAATGTCAGTTTCTATTGGTAGAATTGCCATTTGTCCATAGAATAAATAAAAGAGTTTATAACTTGTTATGTCATGATTTACAGTTCTATAAGTAAACAAAGCTGAAGGCAGTACTTTGTCCCATAAATTTGTTTTTTCACTGGTTTTGGCTAGAGTTTCACATAGTGTTCTATTGAAACATTCTACTAGGCCATTTGTTTGGGAGTGATAAGGAGAAGAAAGTTTGTGATGTATTCCCATTTTTCTACAAAGTTCTTTAACAAGTGTACTAAGAAAAGCTCTTCCTCTGTCAGATAAAAGTTCTTTGGGGCAGCCATGGTGACAAATAATATCTTCATAAATGAAATTGACTATTGAGATTGCTGTTTGGTCTGGAGTGGCTCTTGCTTCTACCCACTTTGTAAGATAGTCAGTAACTGTAATAATGTATCTGTTGCCATCAGAAGTTATTGTTAAAGGTCCAACAACATCTATACCAATTCTGTCAAAGAGTTGACCAACAGAGATTGGATGGATATTTTCTTTGCAATTGGGTTTTCCTCTTCTTTGGCAGATATCACAGGTTTTAATGTATTCAGGAATGTCTTTTCCCAAGGTAGGCCAATAATAGTGAGCTAAAGTTTTCTGAATTGTTTTTGTTTTTCCAAAGTGTCCAACTAATGGATCAGTGTACATATTGTAGATCACAATTTCTCTTTTTTCAAATCTAATGACTCTCTGGGGGCAGTCAGGATCTTTTCTATTTCTTTTATAAAGTTAGTTCTGGCAAATCAAATAGAAATTTGATTGTTTGTGCAAATGTTCTCTTTGTTGTTGTGTGTATTTCAGTGTGTATTGTTTTTTACCCAAAAATTCCATTAAGGCAGAGTAGTTGTTCAAGTCCATTATCGTGTTTGTCAAAAAAAAGGGGGAATTACTAATAATTAAGTTGGTTTGGTTTAAGAGGGTTGTTCTGTCACTAGATGATAAGTCTGGAGAGAATGTCGGTGTTTTGATAATTAGCTTTTTTGCAATGTTGAATGTCATAGTCGAATTCATCCAAGTGGAGTATCCAGCAAGTTATCCATTTGTGTTCTAGCCTCTTTTTGTTGCACAGCCAAACCAAAGCTTGGTGATCTGTTACCACCAAAAACTTCACACCAAGAAGATACTTGCTCCAGTAATTGGTGGACCATACTACTGCTAAGCATTTTTGTTCAGTGACTGAATAGTTCTGTTCTGCTGGGGAAAAAGTTTTACTGGCATAGGCTATGGCATGTTCTTTGCTATTTTCATCTTTCTGGGAGAGAACAGCACCAAGTCCAAAGCCAGATGTATCAGTGTGAAGGATAAAGGGTTGATCTATATCAGGTGGCTTGAGAATGGATTCTGTAACCAGTTTTTCCTTTAAAGTTTCAAAGGCTTTTTGCTGATGTGTTTCCCAATGGTAATTGCCATTTTTCCTAAGTAGCTGATTGAGAGGAGAGGCGATTTTGGAGAAATCCTTGACAAATTTGCAATAATAAGAGGCCAAACCAAGAAAAGAGCATAATTCATGAATGTTCATTGGTTGTTTGATGTTTTGGACTTTTTCAACTTTGGCTGGGTCAGGAAAAATTCCATCTTTTGTGATAAGATGACCAAGGAACTGGGTAGATTGTTTTCCAAAGAAAGATTTAATTGGCTTGATCTTGAGGCCAGCATTTCTGAGGAGGTCAAAAACCTTTTGCAAATGTTCCAGGTGTTCATTCCAGGTTTTTGAGTATACCATTATGTTATCCAAATAGACTAGAACAAAGTTTTCCTTAACTGATTTAAATACTTTATCCATTAAGTATTGAAAAGTGGGAGAGGTGTTGGTGAGACCAAAAGGCATGACTGTGAATTCATAGGTGCCATACTTGATGATGAAGGCAGTTTTTTTTCTGCTTTCTGGATCCATCTCTACTTGCCAGAATTCAGCAGTTAAGTCAATAGTTGAGAAGAAAGCAGCATCTTTGAATTGGTCTAACATTGCATCAATCTTGAGAAGTGGGTACATGTCTCTTTCAGTAATGGCATTTAATTGGCAGTAGTCGACACAGAAGCATAGTGTTCCACTTTTTTTGGATACCACTACAACTGGAAAAGCCCATTCACTCTTGGTTTTTTGTATGAATCCAAGTTTTTTCATCCGGTTTATCTCTTTCTTGATAAACTCATCATTGTGCTGATTGGATTGATAAGGCTTCAAATAGATGGGTCGAGTTTCTCTGGTGGTAATGGTGTGTTGTATCACATAGGTATGTCCAGGGGTATCATCTTTTTTGGAGATAACTGGGCTATTTCTAGCCAGCAAATTTTCAATGTCTATTTTTCTTTCTTCTGGTGAGAGTTTTTTTTGTTTTACAATCAGTGATTAAATCTCAGGTGGTTCATTCTCAAAAGACTTCTGTACTTCTTTCAATTCTTCTCTGAGTATCAAACTGATTGGTTCCCAATCTCTGTAATAGATCAGGCATGATTTGTATTCATCACTTGGAGAATACAAGGATTTGTTGCACCAACACCGGGAACAAGGACCATGCTACCAAAAACTGTATTTGGCTTTCTTGCCAGATTTTTTTTCAAAGATTCTTCTAAGAATATCATAATAAGGCCAGCAGATTAGCTTGCCATTTACAATGATTCTTTCTTTGTCTGCTTTAACATTGTCTAGTGGTTTGCCATTGCTGGTGAAGGTGGTATAGGTGAGTTCAGTAGTTTCTTTTTGTTCTTCTTGTTCTTCTTCTTCATCACTCTCTTCATCATTTGATTTATCTGATTGTTCTTCTTCTTGG
This sequence comes from Geosiphon pyriformis, assembly GCA_016748015.1. Classification (NCBI taxonomy): domain Eukaryota; kingdom Fungi; phylum Glomeromycota; class Glomeromycetes; order Archaeosporales; family Geosiphonaceae; genus Geosiphon; species Geosiphon pyriformis. The sequence continues at coordinate 19,543 of JAAOMT010000142.1, read as the reverse complement.
TTTTGTTTGGGTACTGGGGAAGTTGTCCAATGGCGACATTTAACCACAATGGGTTTTTTACTACATCTAATAGTTAATTTACAAAGTTCATAATTAAGCAAAGCTTTTGCTTTCTTGAGCCATTTATTGCCAACAATGATGGTGTATTCCTTGGCTTCAGAAACTTCCATGTCAGTTTCAATGCTGATTCTATTGATGCAAACAGGAACAGCTTTGGCAATACCCAATCCTTTCTTTTTGTCACCATGTACATTGGTCATTGGTCTGGTAGAAGGTTCATCAATTTTTCTACCAATTGCTTCTAAGAAGTGTTTGGCAATAACACTAACAGATAATCCACTGTTCAGAATTAAGTCAATGAAGTATTCAGCCACTTGGGCTTTACAAATCAGAGAGGTGACATTGCTGTTGTTAGCAAGTCCAGCTTGGCGAGAGTGTTTGTTGATTTTTGGTGTCTTCTTTTTTGGGATCAAAGATTTGCGAAGATCTTTTCTGAACTGTGGGTGAATCATTAACTGGCCAAAGATAATATGTGCTGGGGTTTTCATGAGATCTTTGACAACGGAATAGGGTCCAGATTTTTGTACAATTTCTGGGGGTTCCAACTTTGAGAGATTTTTAAAGATTTTAGCCTTTGATGGCTCATTGTTATCAGCAGCAGAAGTTGAGACTTTGTTGGGATCTAGAACAAAATCGACCTTGGCTTTCTTCTTCTTTCTGGTTGGTTCTGAGATGTTGATTGCTAGTTCATCCATGTCATGGTCATCATCAGTTAAGTTAAAAGCGAAAAAGGAGTTTTCTTCTGGTTGGCTTGTACTCTCACCCTTTGGAGATGCGCCTACCAGTTTAAAGACTGATAAACAGTGGCTTCAACTAGGGGATCCTTTCCAAAGAAATTGATGTTGGCATGATTGGGTCTTTGATTGGGAACATTGTTGTTGTTGTTGGGTCTGTTGTTTTAGTTGTCATTGTTTCTGGGAGCTAGAGGAGGCAGTGGAGGATTGTTATAATCTTTTGAATAATGTCCAGTTAATCCACAACAATAGCACACAGGTGGACCACAATTTTGCTGTCTTTGATAGGGAGGTTGCTGGGGCTGGTTAAAATGAGATTCATATTTAGGTCTTGGTGGTTGCTGGTTATCTCTGACTGCTTATGCCAAAGGTTCTAATAACTGGACAAGATTGGTTGTGAGTCTGTTAATTAATTGTTCATTTGGATCTTGAATTTGGGCAGCAAAAGAAGCAATAGCTATTTGAGGGACAGGAGCCATAACAGGAGCAGGAGCAAAAACTGGATGTGTAGATCTCAAATGTATTCTTTGGTTGTCTTTAATTTTTTGAGCAAGTTCAATGGCCATGTCCATTATAGGGTTGTCTTTCAGGGCCAAGAGAGGCCAGAGAGCATAAGATAAATCAGTTCTCAATTCTTTTGTGAAGGAATGAATCTTTTGTTCTTCTGTTCAGTTTCTCCCAGAGTCTACACATTTGATTAGCTTTCTAATAGCTTTGGCATATTCAGTCACTACTTCTCTAGGGCCTTGAGTTTTTTTTTCTAATTCCATGCACCATTTGGATATTAATATTGGGGTTCTGAACTTGGCCTCAAATCAGGTAGTGAAAGAGGTATTTTTTTCTCCAGCATTGATTGGTATTCATCTGATTATTCTGTGTTGAGCATTGGTATCTGTTTCTTGTGAGAACCAGGTAGTAGGAGAGCCTTGGAGGTAGCCACCAACAATTTGGAACTTGTATTCTTCATCATACTGGTTGGCTGTGGCAGCTCTCTCAAAATCATCCAACCATTCAATTGAATTCTGTACATCACCTCTAAATAGTGGTAGTGGGGTATTATTTCTTCTTCCTAGAGCAGTTTGTATACCTTGAAGGGCGGCCAGAATGTTTGCTTGCATGGAGTCATTAGCCATTGGTTTAAGGGTAGCTGTTTGTGTAGACGAGTCTGATTTGCTTGATAAAAGGTCAAAAACAGGGGCAGTTTGGTAGCTTTCTTCTTCTGTTTCAAAGAGAGTTTCAGTTGCTTGATGGACAGCAATCCAAATGTGGATTTGATGATTCAGATATTCGAAATCAGAGGGCTGTTGTTTAAAGGTTGCAGAATATAAGAGCTAATTGATACTGTTGTTTCTTTCTTCAAAGTCATTTTCAAAATAAGCTTGGTCAAAGTAATAGGTTGTATAAGCTGTGTAGGTTTCAGCTGAATGCTCATTTAGTAACCAGTTCCAAAAGTTTTGGAATTGTCTACTGGATTGTTCTTCAAGGGGGAAGCAAATCAAGCAGGATAGCAAAGGATTAAGTTCAATGAAATCTAGGTTGTTTCTGTTGTGTGCTGCAAAGTGTTCTTCTGATTGCTGTAACAAGTATGAATAATCACCCATACAATAAGAAAATAAGTGAATTTTGACAACCTCACAGGGAGCACTACTTTTATGTTACAGGTTGGAGTAACAAGCTAATGTATAACAAGGGAGAACAGGATTATAGAGTAATAGAAATAATCAAAGAGGATTCAACTTCAATGAGTGAATTGAATGAGTATGGATTCAATGTGCAAGATCAGTCTCATAAAATATCTCAGTCACTATTTTTTTCAAAAGATAACAAGAGAATCTGAAGGTAGAGAGATAGTTCATACTGTCAACAATTGATAACCACTGGTATAATTCTATGCCTCATGTCGGCACTCTTAGAATTCAATATCAGATATCAACTTGTGCTCTTCAGTTACGTTTATTCAAATAATCTTCAAATGCTACAATTATATATGTTAGGAAAAGACCAACAAGTAATCTTTTATCCTAAGATGTTCGGATACTTAAAGGTAGAAAAAGAGAAATTAGCGATAAGAGAGTGATTAAGATGAAAGTTGTTATTTTTATTTATTTGATTTTTGTCTAAGAGATGATTTTCTACAGCTAAGAGACTCATTGCTTATATAGCTATTGAAAGTAGTCAATGACCAGGTTAACGACTAGGTTAATGATCAGGTCAATGATCAGGTCAATAATCAGGTCATTGATCAGGTCAATGATCAGGTTAATGATTAGGTCAATGGTCAGATCATTGATTAGGTCAATGATTACTATCTAAAAATAGAGTGGTTAATTATATGACATCAGTGATTAATACATGTGATAACTAATAAAAATTATGGGTTTCAACTGTAACAATATTATTATTAAAATAAATTGAAACTTGTTTTAGATTTCTAGCAGCCTATTGTTTTTTTGTTAATTTCTAATATAAATAAAAAAGTATTAATATCTCAAAATTTTATTTAATTAAAAATTTAAAAGTGGTTAAGAAAATTATTTTTCCTGCAAAATGCTATAATTAAAAAGCCTTTAATTGATGAATATTTGTAAAATTGAACTCTTACTAATGAAAAATATTTGAAATATATATATATATATTAAATTTTTTTTTAAAAAAATTTTTATTTAAGAGTAATTTCTTTTTAAATATCTTTAATTTGTAAATCAGACATTGTCAAGTCAATATTATTTAGACCAAGACAGTCAAATATATTTATTATAAATACAATATTCAATGAAACCATTAACACTTTATTTATCAATTAAAATTGGTATTTTAAGTTGTAATTCCGAACTTTTTTTGGTTTGATTAATTTTTAGTGGAATATGAATTTGATTTATCCAATTAATCATAATAAAAGAAGTATAGTTTATATCTAATTTTTTATACTTTTAAATTATTACTTTAGAGGTTATCCAGCTGCCACTGTGGTTTTTATGCATCAAAAAATAAAAAACTAATACCATACAAATTGCAGTAATAATATTAAATTTTCTTAGAAAATCAACTTTGAATTATATTTAATTATTAAAAAGAACCTATTTTATTTGATTTTTAGGAAGGATATAACAGATTATTTATAATTTTTAAAAAATTCACAAAAGAAAAATTTTATGTATTAAGCTTATTTGTTTTTTTGTTTAGAATATCTTATTTAAAATAATATAATTTTTATACACTTTTTGAAAATATTTTTTCTATAACACTATATCAAATTTTAATTAAATCTAATTTATTTCTGTTATATTAAAAAATTATTGATTAGCTTAAAAATTTTTAGAGTGCAACTTTATTCACCATAATATAATTTAAAAATAGCACTCTCTTTTTCTTAATAATAATTCTCTTTAGCATGCTGACAAAAACAATCTTTTTGGATTCAACTTTGAAAGTATTTTCAAAACGGTCATCACTAAAAAAAAACTAGGAAGTAAAGTATTAAACAAATAGTACTTATGGTCAATAAGACATTATAATCAAATTAGCTGATTATTCTCTTGCTGCAGATACCCAATTAAAATAAGAAGCTCGCCTTTAAAGAAATTTCTAAACTTAAAAAAAAACACTCTTTTAAAAGTTCAGATTCGCACTTATAAAAGTTACTATAATATATGCAACAAAAAAGAAAAAGTTCACAATAATTGATATTATTTATAGTTTAGGTGTGTTATTATAGGAATTGGCAATAGTGTATTAAAAAGTTAATAAATTTTATTGAATTATTTAATGCTTTTTTACCATCTAATATAGTTATTTTAAATTTATAATGAATAAATAATTAGTTGAATCATTTTTCTTAATTTAATTTGAGAAAGACTTCTTTTTAAAAATGTTTTTAATATTATTTTTTATCAATATTTAATAATAAAATTAGATTGATTCTTGAGATTTAAGATTTAGAATAAAGCTCTTTTGGTAAAAATATGCAAAACCTATCAATTTTTTATTTCTTAAAATTTAACAAATTAATTGTAACTCATAAAAAAAGGTATTAAAATATTTGTTAACTAAGTAATTAACTTTTTTATTATTGGTTAACTAATAATAAAAATATATTCTGATTTGAATTTTGTAAAAAAACAATTTTGAAATATTATTTAGACGTGTTATTTATTTTGAATTTTTTTAAAATGTAGACATATTATGCTATTGATTCTTTTGATTTGTAGCATATTATGAAAGATTAAAAAATCAATATATTGCTTTTAATAGTGCCTATTAGTTTTTTAATAAATTTTTCAAACTAGTGATTATGATTTTATTAAATTTTAAACTTAATGAAAATTCATAATACCCAATAAATTGAATAAATAAAGTATTTACCAAAAAATAGTAAAAAAAATGTTTTATTTATTATTATTTGAAATAACTGGTTTGTTCATTAATTTCTAATTTTTATTGTTGAATTAGTTTTTAATTAGATATTAATAAGTTGTGAGAATTTTATGACGTTTACAAAGATTCTATTATGCCTTCTCGATTATGCATATAAGCTGTCATAAATTTAAAATATATAAGAAATTATTTACTTTTTATTTTAAAAAAATAAAACAATAAAACAATAATAATATTAATTTAAGAAAATAAAAATAATAATTAAATATATAAATAAATATTGCACAATATGATAATTTTTAAATGACAATTATATTATATAAGCATAATATAAAGATTTAAGACTCTAATTATTATTATAATTTAATAATAGCGAATTTGTTAAATTTATACTAATAAATCTAAAATCTAAAATCTAAAATATTATTAATATGAATCAAATATATATTAAATGATATTTTTCCAAATTATAACAAACACAAAAAGTAATGTTAAAACCAAATATAAAAGCTAAATAAAAAAAAGTTACAGATATTGTGAATAGTGCCGATCCGGACTTGCCAATCATAAGCTAGCTAGTAGACCCTGCTGATTGTTTTAGCTCGTGGCCCATGCATTTTCTTTGTGAAGTTTTTTTTCCCAAATCTACTATTCCCATAGTTGGACGAGGTGGAGGGAAACGTTTTAAAATGACAGTATATCTACATTATGTTTATTCATCGCTCTCTACTCAAAAACTTTTACAACTGAGAATATGTCGACTCTCGTATTCACCAAAATTTTTGACTTTATGAGAGATGAACCAGTGAAGCATATCACAGCAGGGTCAGTAATTTATATAGGCACAGAAGACGATCAAACAAGAACTCTTAAAGCTTACAATTGATGCAATTCGGTCCATGAAAAACATTGCTGGTGAAGATTCTGAACGCTTTAGAAAGATTTCTAATATTCCTTTAGAGGTTAGTTATTCTCTTTTTTAGACATTTTTTATACATTATGATGACAACGCAGATATCACTTGACAAAGTCAAAATAAATACCCGAGCCTACAAGTACACAAGTTACGACTTTCGAACGTAGTGAAAGGTGTTTCGACTCCGTGGAGTAATATTTAGATAAGTTAGAGTCCTTGTGGCGGCCGAACAAGGATGACAACTTTAGGATATTTCTGAATGCGCGCGCAAATGGAGGGAGATAATATATACATTATCAAGTTATACTAACATCATATTATTCTGTGTCAGTTCGAATGTGCCTATGAAACCATCTGTAGTCTACGTGATATCAAGGCATTGAAGATGGTATGACGGATTACTTTTTGTAACAATAATATCTATGAATTTAAACTAATATGTATATGTGTAGAAAGAGTGAACAAGTTCTTCTTGATGATGATAGGATAAAGAAAAATATATGATGATTCCATCATTGTAGGAAAGTTGTCACCTAAACAGCATCAAAAGTTTATGGTAAGAATTACTTCGTTTTTCTTTGTTGTAATTAACATTTTAATTAAATTGAAGCTTCAACAGAAACGAGCACGTAATATGGTCGTCACACTCCCAAACTCGATCCAAGATAAATGCCATAGCAGGTAAAGTCTTGGTACTGTAAGATTATTTCAGAACTTTTCATTGTTTGCCGATTTAATAACAAGTTATGATATTATAGGGACCGAGATCCAGTTGAATGTACTCATTAGGGACAATCTCGATATACACCGATATTATCATCTGAAAAAAACGCAAATTCCAATACAGTGGTCTGAACAAGCTTTATCGACCTTACCTGAATTTGTTGAGCTATTGTTGAATTTACGGGTATTTATTCTAGTACATCAAATTTCATTTATGCGTACAACAAAAGTAATTTTATTTTATATAGAATATCCTGGTCGTTAATTT
>JAAOMT010000031.1:371814-464371 GCA_016748015.1 Geosiphon pyriformis | reverse complement strand
GATGGAAGGTCTAACTGGTGTTCAACGAAAAGTTGGCCGTGGTCTTCTTATGAATAGAAGAGGAATGTTGCCAACAAACTTCTTGCGGCACACCAGAGGATGGAAGGTCTATCTGGTGTTCAACGAAAAGTTGGCTGTGGTCTTCTTATGAATGGAAGAGGAATGTTGTCAACAAACTCCTTGCGGCACACTAGATGATGGAAGGTGTTACTGGTGTTCAACGAAAAGTTGGCCGTGGTCTTCTTATGAATGGAAGAGGAATGTTGCCAACAAACTTCTTGCGGCACACCAGAGGATGGAAGGTCTATCTGGTGTTCAACGAAAAGTTGGCCGTGGTCTTCTTATGAATAGGAGAGGAATGTTGCCAACAAACTCCTTGCGGCACACCAGAGGATGGAAGGTCTATCTGGTATTCAACGAAAAGTTGGCCGTGGTCTTCTTATGAATGGAAGAGGAATGTTGCCAACAAACCTCTTGCGGCACACCAGAGGATGGAAGGTCTATCTGGTGTTCAACGAAAAGTTGGCTGTGGTCTTCTTATGAATAGGAGAGCAATTGTTGCCAACAAACCCCTCGCGGCACACCCGATGACCGAAGGTCTATCAGGTGTTCAACGAAAAGTTCGCCGTGGTCATCTTACTGATAAAAGAGGATTGTTGCTAACAAACCCCTCGCGGGACACCAGATGACCGAAGGTCTATCAGGTGTTCAACGAAAAAAGTGGCCGTGGTCTTCTTATGATTAGAAGGGGAATCTTGTCAACATACTCCTTGCGGCACACCAGAGGATGGAAGGTCTATCTGGTGTTCAACGAAAATTTGGCTGTGGTCTTCTTATTAATGGAAGAGGAATGTTGCCAACAAACCCCTTGCGGCACACCAGATGATGGAAGGTCTAACTGATGTTCAACGAAAAGTTGGCCGTGGTCTTCTTATGAATAGAAGAGGAATGTTGCCAACAAACCTTTTGCGGCACACCAGAGGATGGAAGGTCTATCTGGTGTTCAACGAAAAGTTGGCCGTGGTCTTCTTATGAATAGAAGGGGAATCTTGTCAACAAACTCCTTGCGGCACACCAGAGGATGGAAGGTCTATCAGGTGTTCAACGAAAAGTTGGCCGTGGTCATCTTACTGATAAAAGAGGATTGTTGCCAACAAACCTCTCGCGGCACACCAGATGACCGAAGGTCTATCATGTTTTCAACGAAAAAAGTGGCCGTGGTTTTCTTATGATTAGAAGGGGAATGTCGCAAACAAACCCCTTGCGCCTCATCAGATGATGGAAGGTCTATCTGGTGTTCAACGAAAAGTTGGCCGTGGTCTTCTTATTAATGGAAGAGGAATGTTGCCAACAAACTCCTTGCGGCACACCAGATGATGGAAGGTCTATCTGGTGTTCAACGAAAAGTTGGCCGTGGTCTTCTTATTAATGGAAGAGGAATGTTGTTAGCAAACTCTTGCGGCACATCGGGTGGCGAAAGGTCTAGAAGGTTTTGAATAAAATGTTCACCGTGGCCACTAATCTTTGCTCTCTCATGTGTGACTAAAGCTCGCTCTTCTTTTTTTCTTTATCATTATAGAAATGGAAAGATGACAGGAACAAAATCAAATATTGCAATTCACAAGTTAAATTACAAGAAGCGACACTCGGCTTTCTTGCAAGAGGAAAGGATGGGAAGGTCACAACTATTTAAAATTCGAAGGTATCTACATTGTCTCGCTATCTTGTAGTGATGTGATGATTAGCATATCAAGGGGAAGGGAAATATGAATGATAAGGATTTTTTATTCTACTGTGCGGAACTAGGATGGTGGTTTCGGTATTCCGATGTCATCAATAGAACGCAAAAAGTTAATTCAATGTGACATTTAGATCGATTTGTCGTGCAGTTAAGCCTTGTAAAGAAGATGCACATGAAATTGCTGATGTTTATGCCAATTCTTGTCATAAAATGCAATCCGGGCGCGTAATTTCTTTAGGTATTATTCTTCACTCTTATTAACATATTAATCGTTTAATATAAATAGATCACTAGTTCTCGCATCTCGAAGAAAGCGCTAAGTCGGAAATTTCAGATTTCGTCCGAGTCAAGTGACTACTCTTACCATCCAGAGCCTGAATATTCAGAAAATTCGGAATATTCTAATAATTTAGACAACGCCGAGTGGATCAAGAAGCAAGTTTCGGTATGGATGGTTGGTTGGTTTAAGCATGGAGAAGACAAACCTCGAGGGTGCGAAGCAGGTAATATTTTATTAACTCATGCACGTAAACAATTTTATTTGATCTAAAATTTTTTATATTTTCATAGTAAATCGTGGATGGTACCAATGTATCACTAATTTTGCTAGACTATTGCCAGTCAGCAATTCGTAAAGTGAAAGAGGAAGTACTGTGAGTAATTGTTCTTACTAGAAGCCGTCGATTGTGTTATTCGGTTCCCTTATTAACTTTATTTTTTAGTTCGCTAAATCACATCTTCCTATTCGAGTAGGTTTCTACATCGGGATTCCGAGAATGCTTTGATTATGGACTGTGGGGTTCGACTCGGAATGTTCTATCTACTCTGGGACCAATATAACTTCGGGTTATTCCTGCCCCAGGTGAGGTTCTTTATAAAGAAGGAGATGGAGAGATTTATTACACGTTCTATGATGTTTAATATAATTTCTAAACATTTGCATTTCGATTGAAAATTATCACAATCTGCACAGTTATGTAGTGAAAGTTTTCGAAAAACATCCAGATGTGACAAATCGCCTTCTCGCACTAAAATGACACGATATCATTTTACCCCCTATGAAAGTTCTAATCTATTATGGAGCAACTGGACCCGTGGGAAGAGTACCTGGTTGAGCGACAGATGGGAACAGGAAGAAACGTTTAATTTATAGAAGTTAAATGAGGGATTGTGGTGTGAAAATGTTTTGATTTTTTTATAGTCTCGTAGTACTAGTTACATATTAGTAACGCGGGATAGATAATGTTGGATTCTATTCTCTCATGATCTTTTTTTGTAGCTATAAAAAGAAGTTTCTAATTAAAGTTCTTTAGGCTAAACGGTATATATAAGGTTGGAGTATCATGTACTCATCCTTCAGAAAAAACCATTCTATGGTGATAAGATCACCGCTTACCTTTGCTGGGACCACAGTAAAAGTTGAAATTATATGCATACATATGATTATTAATTGATTTCACCATTGGTTTATAATATTAAAATTTTTATTTTTAAAATCTGTTAAACTTATTGTTATTGAAAATGGTTTTGCAATGATATATTTATTAAATATTTACTTTGAATATATTTGTTATTGCAATTATTTTTTATTTTGTATTAAATATAAGAAAATTTTAAGTTGAATAAAATTTTTTAAAATTTAACATGTAAAATATTTCATTAATATAACTCTTTTAAAATTACAATTATCTAATCAATATTTTCTTATTTAAAATATTTAATAAAAAAAATTAGATAGTAAAATAATTTTTGGTTTAAAAAATATTTTTTTTACAACTTTAATTAATATAATCTAATTACTATCTAATATAATACAGCCATAATAAACTTTAAATTAATTATAATTTATTTTTTATACATAACTAGTTATTTAAGCCAGTTAAAACTAAACTACACTAAATTTAAAGAAGAAAACTTAAAGTTATTACTACTAAAAACCAAACTGGCTAATTATTACAGTCATATCTGTATTAAACTTGGTATTAAGAGTTTAAAGCTTCCAAAAAACTATTAATCTAGCAAAATTTTCTTTTCCAACAGAAAAATCTGGGTTATATTATTATTAAAAAGACTATTTTACACTATATTCTATATTAAAATTAATTATTTTTTGTTTAAATTATTCAAAACTTTATTAAAAATGGTAACTTGCTTTTTTATAACAAAAATTTTATTTTTTACTTCAAAATCACTACTAAATAAAATATTTATTAACTTTATAACCAAGCAACCAATTACTTATCAATAAATCTAATTAATAAAGCCAACTTTACCAATTTGAAATCCAAAGAAGTCAACTTGGAATCAATTATAAAATTAGCAAAATCAATAAAAAAAAGAACCAAAAAAGCAGCAGTTTTTGCATATAATCTTGTATCAGTAAACTAACTTTCAAAGATTTTGAGATCTATTGCAAACTTAAATACCAATTTTAATGAATAAAATAAAAACCTTTTATACTTAAAAGCCAAATAAATTAAGTAAAAATGAAATTGGTAGTTTCACGGATAAGCACAGATTTGGAGGCCTGTGACTTTTAACTAAACGTGATGAACAAAGAATTGTTCGCCTTATTCTTATTCAACAATGTTCAACAGAAATTCAAAAAAAAATCAAATCGACAATATCATTAAATGTTATTATTAAAACAGCCAGCAGTAAAATTTGGTGGGAGTGGTATCATGGTGTGGAGTTTTTTTATAACGCATGGCATTGGCAATCTCTGTCATATTAAAGGAAAATTGAATGGCAAACGGTAGAAAAATACTTACAGATGATTTTATCAATGCGTTAAACCAATTTGATTTGGATTCACAGGACATAATTTTTCAACAGAATAATGACCACAAGAAGTGTTTTGGAGACGATAATTTTGAGGTCTTGATTGGCCCCACAATCTAAATCCCATTGAGCACTTATAATAATATTGAAATTGAAGTTAGTATAAAACTTACTGAATCCAACCCAATAGAGTAGCAGATCTTATTATGACCATATTTGTATACATATTCATTAATAAGTAGAATAAATGCCATATTCGCTACTATGTAAATTATTTAACACAAGAAATAAATAAATCATGTCTGGTTTTTATGGAGCTTGATTTAATTGATTTATTTTTTATTTTCAATCATCAACGTAATATATAAATTTTAATGAATTTTGCGGATGATACAATGATTTCAAAATATTTAATATCTTCATAGCTTCAAAGTCCATATCTACATTATTATCTTGTTGTAAAAACCGTATTATTTTTCAACTCTTAAAACATTTGTTATTGCTTCTTACTAGTCACAAATTGAGTGATTTCATCATATGTCACTTATCATTTGATTATTAATTTGAATATATTCTATTAGAATTAAAGAATGAAAAGTTTCCGAAAAATTGATAAATAAGTTCTGTAAATTCATTATTATTATTAAGAGTAAAATTTACAAGTTTATGATCATGAATATTACTAGAAGATTTAGAAGAAGAAAATATGTCTGCACAATCCCAACAGCTTTGAATTGTAACTCAGGTTACAGAATTTCAAGCAGTAGCAGAAAATACAATTGTATCTGAAATAGTAGAAAAACTAAACATAAAATTAGAGCTCAATTTAATTTTAGCAAAAATTATGTTGATAATTGACTAACAATAACAAATTATAAATAAGACTTTGATCAATCGTTTATGTGTAAAATGTTATATTTGGAAAAAGAAAATAAATTCAAATATTCAAAAAGTATTCAATTTTTTAGTTTTATAATATTTTGTATTATTTATAAAAAAATATATGTCAATTTTTTTTGTGTATTGGGTATTTAAGTTGATTGAAGTAATGATCAAAAACAATTTATTGTATTCAAGGCTTATTATTTCAATACTACCAGATTGAAAGCATATTTTTTAAAGACATGTAGTGTTTTAAATTTATGAATAAAGGGTAAGATCATATTATTATGATACTAACACAATTTTTTGTTTTTTTCCAGCTATTAATTCATAAGTGAAATTTTAAATTGATCCAAATTTTTATTGTGTTATTCCATTGAAAGATATTTTCTGATGGATATTTATAAAAAAAATTTTGAAATCCAATTCGAATTCGTAAAAAACGTTTAAATTAAACGGAGACACAATAAAACATCAATATAATTTCTTATTTAATATATAATTATTAAAAATAAAGTAATCAAAAAATATAAATTTTTGTGTTTAAATTTGAATAAGACATTGTTTTTGAAAGTACTGTTGTACAAAAAATAATAATTTTAAGTTCAATATTTTATCAAAGACTAAAAACTTTTTGCAAATTTTTAAGATATTGGTTGCAAGTTTTTAAATATATAATGATGTTATTTAAATTAAAAAAAAATTAATTTAATTTTGATTTCTATAATAGCTGCAGCTTTAAAGCTTTATACTTTCTTTATTGTGTTTACAACTACCTTTTTTGAAGATGTAAACTTTTTTAACTTTTTAATTGTTCTCCAACTTATCCAATGTTGTTATTAATATATGTAGGATTTCCTTACAGGTTTATTCAAAATCGCAATTCTTTTTTCATTTGCTGGTTTTTTAGTCAAAATAGAAGTGACATTTTTTTCATTTATTTTGTTGTGACTAAAATAATTGGTAATTCATAATCATGTCAAAATTATAAAAGTCAAAATAAAATTGGTTAAAAACATTATTGTAAATTGTCATAAATGAAGTTTATTTTAAAGCTTAATATGATAAAAAATGCACATAAAATAATTGTTACTTAGTCTGAATTTCGATTATAAGACTACTTTTTTTGACTTTAAAATATCAATTACAATTATTATTACGAAGAAATTTATCATTTAAATGTAATAAATTATTATGCTATAAAATGTCAGACATAAAACACCATGAAGTCTTGTGATTTTATTTCTTGGAATTTTTTACTCAAAAATAATAATAATTAAATATAAGGAAATTTGAAATTTGAAATTTGAAAATTTTCAAGTTAATTTCTTTTAGAATAGTGGTTTGGTTGAATTTCACCATAATTTTTCTTTATAATCTGAGATCGGTGTTAATAGCCTTCCCCGGAAAATATATGAAAACTCAAAAATTAAAAAAATTTGAAACTTTGTGCATTTTTGGATTTGTACTTCTCAAATATCTGTTTTGATCTTATTCTAAAGTGGCCTAAAATTGGGGTCCAAAAATTACCTAAGCGTGTTCGCAAAAAAAAAACTGAGCACGAAAAAATGGTGAGATTCGAATATCTCGCCATTGAAGAATTATATGCGACCAAAAGTAAATAAATATAATTTTTAAAATAAATATCATTTAATGTAGTTTCTATTTTTATTTAAATAAGAATTAAGATCTGTCAGCAAACCCAAGGACTTAAGAATAAATATAAATAATTTTTTTTCCATCTTATGTAACATTGTTAACCAATTTTTGAGCTCCCTTTTTTTGGATATCGGTTTAAGTGATACTTAGTTTTATTTTTTATCAAAGAAAAAGTATTAATATATAAATACAACTTAGCACAAAAAATACTGAAATTAGAAAATTGATTGCCACATTTTAATGTACATAAGCAATAAATTGTTGATAGTCGAAAATCAATAGCAAGTTTACATTATTATTTTTATTGATCTTGCACGATTAATTAAAATTATCTATGAAATATTTTCCAGTTTATTAAGATTTTTAGTGTATTTATTTTTTACATTATTTTTAAAAATACTTCAAATTTTCAATAAAATTCAAAGTTTAAACTATTAGATTGCTAATACATAAATTTGGGAATTATTCTTTCCAGAAAAAAGAAATAAGACTGTTAATATGCTTAGAATTATTACTCTGTTGAAATTATAATTTGATTTAACACCCATTTAAATTTTGGTATTTAATCCAAAGATTTTCTATTCTTTTAAAATAGATTAAATTTATTTTTGACTTTTATAATGTTTCAAAAAATTTAAAACCCGTTTTATTTAAGAATAATTATTATTTATAAATAAAATAAACATTGATGTGGTAATAAATTGTTTTTTATTGAACAATATTATTGATAGGAAAAAAAGATAGTGTAATTGGAAGAAATAATAATTTAATTAAAAAATAATAAAAGAACTGAGGCAAATAAAAAAATGGTACAATATTACAAATGGTAACAATTGCAATTATATGTTTTAAAGTTCAAACTTATTAATAGATTATTTTACTTTCAACATAAAAATTTGTTAATATATTTTAATTAATATATTTTTTTTTAATCCAAATTGATTTACTTAATAAATTTAAATATATTTTAAATTTTTGTGTTAAAATTATACATATTCTTTAAATAATATAAAATTTATAATTATTTTTTGTTAAAATTATTAATGAAAATTTCAAAAGTTAGTCATGTTTCAAAATCATAATTGATCAGATTATAACTCAAGTCACATATTTAAGACTTTTCAATTTTTACATAAAACCAAATATAACGTTATATAATAAAGGTAAATAATTTGATATTAAATTTATTTATAAGACTCAAATAAGTTGAACAATATTTTTACTGATATTTTTTAAAAATTAAGATGTAACTAAATATTGAGTTTTTATTTAATAAATTTTAGGCAAAAGGCAAAAGGCAAAAATCAAGATTAATTAATTCAATTTTTTTTTAGAGAAACATTAATTAATATCAAAATTTTAAAAATTAAATAACTTTAATTAAAATTATTTATGTTTGAGAATCTTATTCAATTTGAACGATTATAATATATCTTTATTTTTGTTTTATTTTATTTAACTTGTTTAATGTTTTTTATACCTATTAATTTTTGATCAACTCAAAATAAAGATTTTTACATCTATAATGTATTTGTTAATAACCAAGTCAAAACTTTTGTTTAATAAATCTTGAAATTAAATGGAATTTGACTTTTGTGATTTATTACTAATTAATAATTTATAAGAAAAAATAATAATTTTATAATTAAAATTTATTGTAAATGTATATTAATTTTAAAGTTTTTTGTAAAATAAAAAGTAAAAAATAAGAATTGAACAAACATAAAAAAATTAAATTAAAAATATAAGAAAAAAACCAAATAAATTATTGTAAAATAAAAAATAAAAGAATCAGTTACAAAACTATTAACTTTAATTAGCAAAAAATTCTGAACATAAAACAATATTATAAATATCAAGTCTAAAAAACATAATTATTATTATTTGTGCATTTTTTTCAACTACAGAATTGGTGAGATTAAACAAATCTACCACAGTTTCTCCAAAAGCATTTTGGATTGAATATATAATTTTTAAGTTAAACTAATAATTGCTTATTCAATAATAGTTTTTTATAAATAAATTACAAAGTAGTTTTCATTAATATTTCCATTAATTTTATGATTAATCAAATATAAAAAAAGATAATAAAGTGTTTATCCTCAAAGTATTAAAAGTACAAAAATAGTTTGTAAATTTTAAATCAGTATAAGACTCAAATACGATTTGGTGGTAGTGTGTATTACTTTTACCTTCATGGTCATTATTAAGGGTTAAATAATCATATGAAAAATTTTAGAATCGGGTTTTACTAATTTGAAATATAAGCCAAAGACTCCAATCTTAAGTTTTCTGTTTTTTATGAATTATGGTGCCGATTTACCATTATAATTAAGAAAAAAGAATTTTCAATACTAATTTTATATAATTCAAGCATTGACAAATACCGGTATCATCGTCCGAGTCACTGATAGATCGTATCTAAATAAACGAAAATAAAGCTTTAATTGATTCAAACACTTTATTCATTGATTGTAAATTTATAAGTTTTGTATTTCATGATAAAAACAGTTTTTTGTTAACTTTCAGGATTTATTTGCTATTAATTCAATTTTGTAAAACAGATATATATTTATGTTCTGTAATTACATTTAATTGGCAATAATTGACACAATAAATGTATTTTTACTCTTTTTTAAATATTATGATAATTGAAATGCCCATTTACTCTTGATTTTTGTATGAATTCAACCTTTTTATTTGCTTTATTTTTTTTTCAATAAATTATTATTGAAACAATTTGAAAAATAAGGTCAAACTTTTTGGGTTTTTATAATATGCTGGAGGATTTTAAGGAATCATTTTTTCACACAATTAAGTTGTTTTGTATAAATAAGTCTTCAATGTCAATTTTTATTTTTCAGCTAATGATTTTTTCCTCAACAATA
This sequence comes from Geosiphon pyriformis, assembly GCA_016748015.1. Classification (NCBI taxonomy): domain Eukaryota; kingdom Fungi; phylum Glomeromycota; class Glomeromycetes; order Archaeosporales; family Geosiphonaceae; genus Geosiphon; species Geosiphon pyriformis. The sequence goes on along the minus strand of JAAOMT010000031.1, from coordinate 454,420 downwards.
AGAGATCAAATATTGGGTAATTCATTTTCCAGTTTTTGTAATAGCATTTTTTGCTGGAAAAATAAAGAGAGCTTCAATGATAAACCAAAACTTGGTCGCCCAAGCACTCTTTCAGATTGTTATGAACGGACTTATAACATCCAGAAAATGCTCCACGCGGTTAAATCCAATACCAACTCCAAACTAACTTAGGAGTTCAATTATCAGTGGAAGGCATGAGTGATGTGCCAGAATCAAGCGTAAAAAACCACAGTTCACAACTATACACAAAAAATGCCGACTTACTTGGACAAAAAAATTACGGTTGATGACTGGCGACGAGTAGTCTGGTTTGACGAAAGCAAGTACCAGTCATTCGGGTCAGATGGACCATATTATAACAACTGTAAATTTGGTGGTCGCTCAATTATGGTTTGGGTTGCATGACTATTAATGGAGTTGGTGAGCTCCGAAAATTGATGGCAAAATGAATGCAAATGACTACGTTGATATATTGAATAAAATTTATTAGGTTCACTTTTGGAGACAATCCTGGATAAGGATGAAATTCTTTTCCAGTACGATAATGATCAGAAACACTCCAGTAAAACGAAAATGAAATTGCATTACTTGATTGGCCATCTCAATCTCCTGACTTAAACCCGATTTAACATCTATGGAATGAAGTAAATATGCGTAGCTGAAAGCTCCCTGGTCTACTTTCCCAATAGAAATGAGCTGTGGGAAAAGTTACAAATTGCCTGGGATAGAATTGATATCGATTATTTGAAAGGGACATAGGCACGAGGTAGAAATACAAATTTTTGATAACATGTGATGTGTTTTTTTAATAATTTTAATATTTACTCGAGAAAAAAATTGTTGTTTCCCAAATCGGTCACAATACGATAAATAATAGCGAAAAATAAAAAACTACATTAAATTATATTTATCATTTTAAAGAATTTATTTTATTTGCTCTTGGCTGCGTATAATTTTTCAATAAGAAATATTCGAGTCTGGGGATTTTTTTCATGTTGAGTTTCTTCAGTGAGCAATTAATATGTTCGTTATCTTGAACAATTATGAATTATTTTATATCTGTACCTTTTTAATTTCAAAATAAAATACAAAAGTTGCCATTTTTTTTAAATTAAACTCATTTAAAAGTAGAAATAACAAACTATTTTGAATACACATAATTTTAGTTTCACTCTTATCAGCCTATAAGAACAGAAGATTAGATATTTTGTTACCTTGACTTTATGAGTCTATTAACGCTTGGTTATGCAGCCAGTTTTTGATCAAAGCAGACGAATCTTTTTAAATTAAGTTATAGTAAATTTCGAAAACAGAAATCTTTTCAAGTTACAAAATATTTCATTTATTAGCTTAATAATGAACAAATTTGAACAAATAAGAATATTTTGTTAGTTGTTTTTATTTAATGAATAAAAAAAATCCGGTTAATTTACAAAAATGGTAATTAAAATCTTAGTTACATTGTATTTAAATTTTTCAAAGGAATATTTTTATCAGAATCTGAAATTACCTTGAAATTTTTAATGCTAAACGAAAATCTTAATTTTTAGATCAATTTTTAGCCAATTTTAAATATGTTCATAAAGATTGATAAAATTGTATTTTAAGAAACTGTCTTCAAAAAAAATTAGTAGTGAAACTGAAATATAAGGTGCATTTGAAAATTTTGACATTGTGTCTCCTCTAACTTTCATAATGGGTTTGAAAATAGAATTTGGAAATAGGTAAAATTTCAACAAACTTTTCAGCAGCAAAGATTCTAAAATCTTTTAATTGCTATTAAGGTTAAAGGCTACATTATTTTTCTATATAGAAGTTTTAATAAAGTTTACCAAGTGAAATTTAATCCGATAATAATTATTCGATTGATAGTCTAATGCTCTAACCAAAGAGAAAAATAGTTAACTTTGAAATGCTTATTGGAGCAAAGATTTAGGCAAAAGATGGAATAGAAGAGTAAATAAGATGTTAATATTTTGTTTATGGTGTAGTGTGAGCTTATTTCTGGGGAAATAACGGTTGGGAAACAACGAATTGATTAGTTGACATTTTGTCTCCAGCAATTTCGTCTAATCATGATTCCATCACACTATAGGAACCTGATTTTAGCCATGATCGGAAGATTGATGTGTTCATAATAATAAACAATAAATAGTAACAATAATTTTAGATTAAATAAAACATTATGGATAACCCCTTTCGATTTGCAAAAAATATTTTATCGTTATTGTTCTCTATCATTTTACTATCCTCAGTTTTAATTTGTAATTCAGTCATAGGTTTCTAAGCAGAAAGAAGTCATTATAGATGTGAGACAAATAGCCGAACAAAAAATATTTATTTCAAAATGTTAGCTTAGCTTTTGTGGGAGAGTTTAGTAAAAAAAAATTTGATATTCATTCTTGATTAACCTTTTTGTTATTTTTGGACACGACAGCTGATAATTGAATGAAAATATACCTCAATTAAAATTTGTTTCATCTGAAAGTAAAGATGTTCCCCCATGATTTCTTCTAGTACATGAATCATTTCACATATACTGTATTATCTGTAATAAAGAATATTCACTTAATACTTTTTTTTTCATACCATTCCCTATTTCTGTATATTGAATTACAGGGTCTTAAAAAAATTTCGGCATTACTATTCACCCTTTATATATATAGAGAAAAAATTGTGAAACCCAATCAATATATCTGTCTAAATTTGATTAGGAATTAAAGGATTAAGCTTACCAGAAAGATTCTTGATTTGATTTGATTTGATTTGATTCGATTTGATTCGAATAAATTTCTTATGAAATTTATTCAATTTCTTCATATCATGAGCAAATAAAAATAAATAAATATATTAATCTAGAATCTTTTATCGGAATTTAATATTGATCTAGAACCTTTTCATTGGTATCCAAACGTTTACCCCGTCGAAGTGATCATTAGCAAATTCACATAAATATCTCATTATAAAACATAGAATTTTTACCTCTAGCTCATGATTCGAATTGTAGAACAAAAATTATTTATCTCTAAATTTTTGAATTGAGCCTTAAAAATGTTTATACTGGAGAAAAGGCCAAATTTATTATTATTATTATTATTATTATTATTATTATTATCTTTATTATCTTTATTCGTTGTTTTAGAAATCGTATTTTTTGGTTTAATTGGGAGTTTAAAAGACATGCTCAAAGTAAAAATTGATTCGAACCACTGCATAGGGGCAGTATTTCATGATAAAAACTTATTTGGTATCAGTCGAAAGTCAGATAGAGTCCAAGGTTCCCAAATAATAGATGATCTTAAAACAATTGAAAAATTAGAATCGTGGAGCGATAAACTTACTAACAAAGATCAAATAGAAAGCAAGCTCAAAACAATTGATCGAAGAAACTTTCAACAAAACCAACCATTAGCTCATAATGAATATGATCTTTCATCTTCGTCTCCCAAAAAAGAGCTTATTTCTGTGAACACAGATTTGTGGAACTTCTTGCAACGAATGGCTCATCATGCCAATACCGCTTATTGTTCTCCCATTAATAAAATTGGAAAAGTGGTGAGAGGAGCTGTTGGTAAATAAATTACAAAAATTTTTGTTTTATACAATTTTTTTTCCTTTTCTAAAAATTAATTCGAAGGGTTCGAATTATTTAGTGAATGCAAAAATTGATACCCAAACCAATACCATCATAGTCTACTTCAAAGGACTTGAATTAACTTGGAATCAATGGTTTCAAAGAAAACTTTCATTAACTTCATATAAGCAAAATAATACTTCAGGAATGGTTGACAGTGATTGGATCTCAGAAGTTAACAAAATGATGCCAGGCCTGTGTAAAGAAATAAAAAATCTTTTGCAACTTGAACCGATTAATAATCTTGAAGTTAAGAGAATTGATATGGTTGGTCACGGAATCGGTGGAGGTATGGGCTTGATGTAAAAATTTATTTGAATGTTTTACGATTAAAATATTTGTTTATTCTACCACTACCATCGCCACCACCATCACCAAAAAGCCTATGCTGTATTGTCGGCATTAGCCTTAGAGAAATCAGTCTCATGGGATAAAACTTTATTGGATTCAATAATGGTTAGGGTAATCACATTTGGCCAGCCTCGTTTGGGTCTCTCCTCATTCGCAAATCAAGTTAATCAAAAGCTGACAGTATTTCGCGTTACCCACACAAGTGATTATGTTCCTCAAGTCGCTCAATCAAATTATCGACATCACGATATGGAATACTGGATTTCCAAAATAGGCTGTGACTGTGATCAATTTTCATATGAATACCAACTTTATCGATGTCCTCGAGTATATGATTACTCTTCGCCCACATTAAAACTTTCGGACAATAATGTAAGTTCTTTTTCATATTGATTTTTTTTTGAAATTAGAAGGGTAGAACCTTAAGAGCTAAATTTTCAAATTTATCTTCTCTTTTCTTTTAAGGAATGCAATTTTGGTCAGAGTGGATCCCAAGAAGAAAGGATAGCTGCACATTGGGGCCCTTATTTCGGGGTCACGATCAATGATTGTAAAAATAATTAATAAAGATAGAGCTCAAGGAAAAATATTAAATCTCTCGATAGAAAATTTTCTTTTGAAAGTAACGGGTAAAATAATTTATAGAAATTAATAATTATTTTCTTCAGCTCCCAAAATTCTTATTTAAAATTCAGCATGTTAGAATAAATTAGTTTGCTTGATGCTAACTAAAAAGATAAATTAGAAGCAGAATAATGTGTAAAAATTGGCATATTGCTTCAAGACAACCTTTTCTTTTGATAATACCCTCCCTCATCAGCACATTATGACAACAAGAAAATGAGAAGAAATATATAAATAGGGAAGTTTGAATGAAAGAAAAAAGAACAAATATATTGACGCGTTATGCGAATTTTCATTTTTTCATATATATACATATATAAAGTTCTTCCTTTCAATTTTGTGACCAAAAAAAAACAAACAAACAAACAAACGGAAGAAACCACTTTTATTAGAAACCGAAATGCAATTGTTTAAATATTGCAATTATTCAGTCAATTGTTATATTGAATAAAAATTTTATATCAGAACTGGATCTGTTAAAACTGATAGAATTTAATCACATTTAACAAGTCTGGGATAAAATGTGAGTGCGCATATTTTTAAATTACATAAAAAAGACACATAAGATTAATTATCATGTTTTTTTTTTATAAGTTGGTAAAAAATAATTTTGTAATTGGTTTTGAAAATCAAAAACTAAATCATGTATAAGCTTAAATTATTATAAAAAGTATGTAAAATTTAAATTATTTTAATCAGCTATTTATTTTATTTTATGATTCAATTATTTTTATACTCTTTTATAACAAAAACAACAACAACAACAACAACAGCAAAAATAATAATAATAATAATAATAATTTATATTTATATTTATATTTATCAGTTTAAAGTTAAAATCAGTTTAAAAAAATTCATATGTTAATATGTAAAATTAAAAGACTCATTTATATTTTATTAAATTTGTATTTAATAAATAAATAAAATTCTTTTTAAGGTTATTTTACAATATTTAATTTTATAATATAGATTAATTTTAAGAAATTTATCTTCAATACATATAATATCTTATTTATTTGGCACTTTTTTAATAACTATTTTTTTTTAAATTTTAAATTTTTTCCAAAAAACAAACTGTGAACGTTCAAAATATTAATTTAATACATTATGATTAAATTATACCATTTTTGAAAATTGGCAAATCAATTTTTATTTGAGAAATCAAAAAGTAAAAATCTTTTAACATTAAGCCATTTGCCTGAAAATTGCTACCATTTCAGAATCCTTTGTAAAATTTAGTATCATTGACATTACGATTTTGGTTGTGGGAAGATAAATTTTTTTTTTTTTTTAAGATACGGTTTCCCAGGGAGGGAAAATATTGATGTTATTTAGAGTCAAAATTTTAAAATTTTTACATTGTGATCTTTTTTTTGCGTCTATTTTCACCTGTGATACGCAAATTTATCCCTTAAATAACTTTATCATCGGAAGAGAATTAAACGAAACAAACAGGACTAGCTAAAAAAAAACATTTATCAGATCCCCATATTGTTTAATTAAGTTACAACTAAATTGAGGAATCAAAGTAAAAATAAAAATCCAAAATATTTCTCGATCATGAAACTATGTTTAATATTTGGGCCACTTGTCCCCCTAATTGTCAATATAATATATCGAGTTACTTCAGAAAATGTTGATCCAAAAAACAAACTTTTTAAATTTATTATACAAAAATTGATAAGGCCAAAAGTTTAGGAAAAGTTTTCAACTTAACAATTATAATTTCAAAATTTTCTTAAAGCATTTCATCTATTATAATTAATATTTTGTTTTTTTTTTCAAAGAAATTCCAAAGGGTTTAAAAATCTAAAAGTTATTCGTCATTCACCTCGAGCTAAATGATTTGCTTTTATGAGACATTGTCAAATGACTCATATTAATTTCAAAAATTTTGATTTTTTACCTTTTCACCAAATAAATATTTTAAATATTTTAAATATTTTGAATGTTCAATTTTTTATTAATAGAATAATTTTATAGTTATATTCATAGATATCAATTTTAAAAATCATGTTTTGAAATAATATATATATTTTCAAACTTATCTAAATATAACATGAGTTACATAATAAAATAATAATTGAAAATAGATATTTACATATTTAATAAATAATAAATATAATTTTAAATGAAAAATCAACTTTAAAAAAAAGTAAATATTTTTTGGATTATAATGTATTTAATAATATAAATATATATATTTATCTATCTGTCTATCTATCTATCTAAATACATGTATTTTTTTAATAAAAAAAAATTTTCAAAAATAGGAAAAAAAATAATATTTTAAACTTTACATCTAAAATGGATATTATTTTATGTTTATTTTTCGTGATTAGTGATTAAAACATTATAAAATAATTTTTTTATATTCGACTTTGATTTTTTTAAATCTTATTTTATAGTATATGTAATTATATGTTATGTTTCTTAAAAGGAAAATCAAATACAAATATCATATATATACAAAAAAGTTTTAATTTACAAAATTATTAAAACAAATTAATTTATGTATTTATTTTTAAGATTAATAAACAATAAGAAAATCTTTTTTTTTTGTTCAATGGTTTTAACAAAATTTCGATAAATATATATATATATATATATATAAAAGTATATATCTATTTATAAAAAAAATATCATTTTTATTTTATTTTATTTTGATTATAATGTACATGGTTTATAAATATGTAAATTAATTTATTCATTTTTAATAATTTTTATATATATATAAAATATAACGAGGAATTGAGAATATTATATATATATATATATATATATATTTTATTCATATGAAAAACGGTTTTATTATTATAAAAAAATTAAATCATTTAAAATATTAAAAGTTTTTCTTTATCCTTTTGAATTGAACATATGATTGATTTAAATTTTGTTTTCACTTTCAATTTTCAAATTATTATATAAAAATTAAAATTTGTATAACTGAGACTTGATTTTTTTCGATCAAAATTTTTGAAATTATAAAAAATTCAAAATATTTTTTGATTTATATTTTCGTTTCTCCTATCGTACAATTGACTCATATTCAAATAATAATAATAATAATAATAATAATAATAATAATAATAATAATAATAATGAAAAAGCTTTAAGCTGTAAAAATATTCTATATCCGGGAAAAATGTAAGCAAAGATTGTGAGATAGATCCTGGAAATGTAAAATTATAAATTAGTATTCTCTCTCAATTTGAGATCCGCTTTGAAGTGAGGGGTAATTTTACCAAAAGACACTTGCATATAATTCATTCACACACTTTTAAATTTTTTACATGAATAATGATCGATCTATTTGTTCTATGGTCTATAATGAAAAGCCAATTTCATTTCCTTCCATTGCACCCCATTCTTCAGTTTACATTTAATGATTCATATTTTTTAGCAGTTATTGGCATTACGTGGAAAAAATATAAATGCCATTTTATAAAATTTTATTAAGCATTCGCACACGTTTGATCTTGCAAGAGAATTATTTAATAAAAACTCTAATTATTTTTGGCAATCTCATAATCTACAATACAAATATAATAATCTCGTCCCTGATGAAATATTTTTAATAATTAAAAATCATATTTCTAAAATAATAGGCTTTGTATATTTTATTGTTTGGAGACAACAAAGTAAAGCCCTGGTAGACACCGTAATTTCTAAACCACTTTTTTACTATTTATTATTTATTTAGGTATTGACATACAATGTTGGACTAAAAATATATTTTAGTATAATATTATATGTCATTGCCTTTATTTATTTATTTTAATCATGATATTAATTTTATTCTTTAAATATCACTTATTTAATGCGAAAACGTGGTCATGCCCCAAGATTAAGAAATATAGAGTTTTTATAATTTTTATAATTTTCATATTCCTAATTTCACTTTACGATATCTCCCAAGAAATTCATTGGAAATTCTAAAATAGCTTGCTATTTTAATTTTAATTTCAAAATTTCTTATTACCTTACAATAAAAACAAATTCCATTCGATAGGGGATTAGATGATGGAACGTTATTGGAAATTTTCTTATTTTATGAAATAATTTTAATCATCTCTGTTCATTATACATATGAAATGAAATGTAGCTTACATTTTGAAAATTTGCAAACAAAAAATGTTGGAGTTTACATTAATCGAGTTAAATTACTATCTATGAAATTTTACAAAAATCAGTGAAAATAAATTATTGGGAATTCCTAAATGAAAATGTTTTAAAATGACGGTTAAAAAGTTGAAAGAAAGAAATTTGAGGCATTATCCACCTCCCAGAAGACTTACAACGATTTAAATTCAAAGGATTCTCTTTTTCCCATCTTCCAAACCATGATCAATAAGATGGATCTCGTCGTGGTGACTATCGATACTGTTTTGATTCTTGCTTAAAAGTCTTAATGCTGTTGTATCAATCACGTAGTCGGATAAAAAGCCTTCTAATTCTTGAAATCGATCTTCCATACGCGCCATTCTTTCATCCGTTGTTAGTTCTTCGCTTGCTTTTCCGCGAATGGGGGATATTAGGGGTACATTAGGCATTTGTCCAAAACGACTTACTTCAGATTTAATCATACGATGCATTAGACCCCTAAGATAGTTTAACATCAGAAGATAAATGTATATAGGGAGATGAAAATTAATTAATATCTCTGTTAGTAACATTAAATGTATTTTGAATTTTATTATATGAAAAAAAAGATTACCAGGGTTGCATTTTTCGATCGCCATATAGAGAAAAATATATTGTGCAAATTATGCCTGAATTTGAAATTGATTTGGAGATTAAATGTTTTAAAATATCATTATAATGAACCTCTACCACCACCCAAATATGAATTCATAATTACCGAAAGCACCACCAGCAACACCAAGGGATCCAAGCATTGTTTTCACCCTATCTGAGAGTTAGTAAAAGAGCTCACTTCGTTTATAATAGTACTCAAAAGCAATTTCCATAAACTCACCGTTTCTCAGTCAGCACTACAATTGTAAAACTACCCACTTCCACCTGAAAATTTCCACTGAACTGACTATCAGGACCAAATTGATCACTCTCATGTAATGGATAATAGATCGAACTTTGACTTATTATTGTGCTATTGATGTAATCAGGTCTGAGTCCTAAAATACTTTTGAAGTCGCCTGGTTTTATTTCTTGCAATTTGATCGCAGTCATTTTCACCTATAAAAAACAAATAAATTAAATTCAGTGAGGGAAAACATGCAAAAAGAAATTTAAAGTTAAAATTTTTCAACTTAATTCACATACGATAGTCGTTTGGTTGAGAACTCCACCAAAATTATTTGATTGTGACTTGAAATCATTATAGGCAGCTTCCCTCTAAAACAATATATGAAATTCAAAGGTATTGATTTTTTTTCGAACAAAAATTAAAAAAACTTTATCCATTTATTTATACCCCTTCAGTAGCTAGTTTTGTCTTATTCCAAATTGGATTGAAATCAGGGTCTAACAATTGTCCCTATATATATATCAAGAATCAATATTTGTAAACTTTGCATCTCGTTTCAAATCGAAAACTTGGGAATAAAACAAAAGTAATTTACTAACCGCCACGACGGGAACAGAAATAGTTAGCCTTTCAGAGGCTGTTGCATTCTTGAACTTGAAGTAAAAGCTTAATCTTTGCAAATAGTTTTTTTCATGATATTTATCCCCAAAGAACAAATGGTCGTTTCCGCTAAATAAGTAACAGAAATCTTGTTCATTTATCTTTGGACCAGCTATGATCCATGTTGTTCCATTTGGATGAGCACAGTTATCGAATATTTCTGTAGTCCAGTTTTTCCATGTAAAGTCACATCTTGCAATTTGTATGTCAGTACCATAACCACACATTTCAATATCTGTAATTATAAAATGAATTATACCTCTCGTTAATTTGTGATGTTTTAATGAAATTTTAAAATAATTATTTTTAATATTAATTTTCTTTGATATAGTAACGAGGTTTTTATTACCTGGTGCTTTTACAAAAGGAATGTGTTCTCGTGCAAGTTGAAGCATTGGCATATCTGTCCATATTTGATATCCTAGAAAAAGCAAATATAACGAATATAGCAGAGAAACTATTGTTGCTGTTACAACTCGTGTTGAATAAAACAGTTTTGGTTCTTGGAACTGGGGGTAAAAATTATTAGAAATATTCAACACTATTAAAAATGAATCGTGTAAAAATTCAAGGTTTTTTTTTACTTTTTAAAAACTTACCACGTTCCGTTGAGCACGAAACATAAAAATCATCTTTGCTTATTTCCTCTTCATTTTTATGTTACAATATTTTCTTTAGATTAAATTTAATCCTATAATAGAAATATGCAATCAATGTTTACCTTAAAAAAAAACGGTTCAAATATTTTCACAATCTTAATAAATTCCCCCACAAAAAGCCCATAACTTTATAAAACTATGGCTTAACAGCGTGTGAATCCGAAATTTTAAAACAACACAGCACTTCATAAAGACACTGCCACAGAATCTGGGCTGATGATAAAAGTGATAAACACGCCTCATAATCCGGGCTGAACCCGAGTTTTAAGAATCTACACGAACTGTGTAAAATATAAATTTGTCTATGCTCATTTTCTTGAATATCTGTTGGTATATTCCTTGCTATTTAATATTAGACATTTAAAAAAATTATTGATTTTAAATACTAATGCCGTTATTGTTCTCTCGTACCCAAAGAGGCTTCGGATAAAGCAGTTGTGACTTGTAATTAGAATGGTTCTGGAAATACTCGAGGTTCCAACCTTATTTGCAGTTACCAAATTCTTTGGAAGACCAATCTTTAGTTGTATTGACCGCATTGGATTTGAGACAATATTGTCCAATTTAATCTTGCCCTGCTCTCATAATTAACATTATTATTATTATTATTATTATTATTATTATTATTATTATTATTATTATTATTATTATTATTTCAAATAGTGATTTGATTTTGTATTTAATCAAATCAAATTTATAATTTTATATAAGAAAACGGTAACAGATGTATGGAAACCAGTTAACTCCTATCAGATCTTTAGCTGTCAAATAACGTAGACCTGGTTAAAGGTATTGACAATCATCACTTCCTTTTAGATTAGCTATTTTATTTTATGCTATCCAGTCTTTGCCTTAAGCTTTTAAAAAATCTTTAAAAAGATTATGGATATTTTTAAGGATTGATATCATGTGTTCATTTTTAGACAATGCTTTGGTTTCTGAATAATAAGCTGTTATTTTTATTAATTTTGAAATTGTCACCTCAAATAATTTCGAAATGAGATCGCCAAAGAGTTTGTCTTTGACCAACAAACCACTAGGGTAGTCAAATGAGAAAAAAGTAATAATTGAGTTGTATGAAACCCTCAATTTTAAACTTTAAAATTTATTCCATTTGAGAAATTTCTATAAAAGGGTTTAAACTGCATGCAATATTAGTAAAATAATTTTTTGGGGGTTTATAAATTCATACAATATGTAACATGGTAAAAACTAAAAATATATCGCAAAAGATCGAATAAATATTTTGACACAAAGTGCCAGAGGAAACTGGATTCATTGAAATCCAAACCCATCATAAGTTAGAAGCCTTCGTATCAGAAAAAATTCCTGTGGTTTCCTTTTTTCCGAAATCAACGTTATCATGAATACATTAGGGATTTTTAACATTTAATGCATAAATCCCCTGATTAGAATTAAAAGCTTGTTTGGTTAAAATAAACGTAAAAAATTAGGATTATTTAATTTAAACCCAAAAGTTTAATATTGAATAAATACATATCAGCAAGATCCGGGGGCTGCAAGTCTTTTTTCTTACGATGGTTTAGATTTATTAGACGGTTAGAATATATTAATTTTCATCAACTTCTAAATGTTTTAAATTAGATTTTGATCAAGTGACATTGATGCCCTTAAGATAAAATTTACATTATTTTCATCCTTCAAACAGGTCACTTTTTTTGAACAATGTTTGGATCATCATCCTCTTGCAAGATCCAATCACTAGAATTTTTCCCAAAAAGCATATCAACAGATGGAAGAAACCCGTTTTATATTGTAATCATAAAATCAGCCTCATACATTTGACTTTTAGCCATTTATATTTACCTTCACGTAAAAATCGTTGAATAATGTATTAACCTTTCGTTTTTTCATTTCCCGTGATGGTTAGATGAATTTATTTTTTTGAAAGTTGTATAATTTTGACATCTTGTTTCCGGATTTTGGCTGATCACTTGGGTTTTTTGTTTCCTCCACCTTTTAACTCAATAAAGTGCTAGACTTACTACAATGGATTTACTTTGCTGTGGCTGCGAGTCCAAGTTTCAGCCTTTGGGGATGTTTATTAAAAAAAACAATTTCGTCATTGGAAGTAACATTTTGGGAAAATTTAGGGCTCAAATGTGATCTACGATGAACTACTGGGATTGAACCATTTTTTGAATACATGTATTTTGAAATTTACTTGGCAATAATTCTTTGATTGATTTTAACACAAAATTCTCCTCTAATTCTCGAATATAGCTTGCCGTTCCCAAAAATTTTTTTATAAACTCAAATGAAAATTGAATTCACAAAACAATTTGAATTTTTCAATGTAAAAACAATTAAGCCCAAAGGAAATAATTGATTTCAAATTATAATTTTTGAAAACTTCTTTTATCGTTTCTTAGAGAGAACATTTTTAAAAATGATGTGAGACTTATGATTTTTCATTGAAAATACAGTTAATTTTTCTCAAAATACATATTTACATATATATTCAGAACCAAATTGGAATTTGGATATTTCGGAATTTAATCCAAAAAATAAAATGGCAAGTAAAATTCAATTTTTTTACTTAACTTTAATTATCATTTTTATTTTGGGATTTTCAAAATTTATTTTGATAAAAGGATTAGTATCTTAAAGGAAATAATAATAGTTTATGATTTGTGAATATACTATTCATCAAAGCTATTGGCATAAAGTAGCTCTGAAAAAAAAGGTCTTTATATTAGAAAAATTCATAAATATTAAATATAATAAATGGGAGCCTTACCGTTCGCAGAATATGTAGACTCTAGCCAACTAGAAATTTCTCTTTTGGAAAGTTTCGAGATTTAATTGACTTTTATAACTTGTTGTATCACAGTTAACACTTTGAATCTTCTTGGAATTAAATCGTTTTTCACAGAGAAGTTCATTTAAGTTACAGTTGTCGTGAGCAGCTTTAAGGTCTCCGTGTTCCATAAATGGCAAAACCATAGCAAATTTATTAGTTATAACATCTTTTGTTATTCCATAGCATTCAAGGATATATTATTTCAATGCGTTTTCTAGTGTTAGAAAAGGAAATTAGAATAATAAATATCATATAAATTTTATAAAAGGAAATGCTTCATTTGAATTAACATATTTAATATTTTGACTGTCTTTAAGACATTTCAAAGCAACTTTCGTAAGCCCCACTTAGTTCATGCTTTTAATTTTTGTCGTCCCAAAATAGAATTCTTCCTCTCTTCAATCTACCTTTTTGAACAACAGTAAACCCTCCCATCCTCACCTTATCTAAAAATACGGTCTCATCGAGAGAAATCCATTCCAAGCAGCTTTCAAAAATTCGGGTTATATGATATATATACCGATTATTATTATCATTTAACTACTTCATGTACTCGAAACCTTTGAAAATTGTGAATTTTTCACAAGATTTAAACCAAAGTGGATCTTTTAATTTGCTATAGCATTCTAGACATTTCGACAACCCAGCTACAAAGATATCCTCACTTTCGTCAGTATCACAAAATAGACATATAGAGATCTACTAATGATTAAGCCGTTTGAAAGCTGGTTAAAGAAAGCTTCAAAATCTAAAAATTCAAGTTTAGAATTATTTAAACATTTAAAACCTCGATTTTGGAAATGCCAAAATAAAACACTCCAAATTATCTTGATTCTATAAAGTGATTTTATAATCATTCAAACCAGGAAAATCAATTAGATAACTTAATTTATTTGCCTCTCTTTTAAATAAAGTTGAAATGCTTCCCCTAGGTTTTTGGTTTTCCCCATCCATTTTAATAGCACCAACCAAGGTTTTATTCTGCACTTGTATTTTCTTGTTAAGCTGTTGTTGAATAAAGTTTGATTCCTTTTTCAAGATTTTTGGTAGTTTCCCATCCATTTTAATAACATGTTCCAAGTTTGTTTAGTAGACTTGGATTTTCATTATACTAACAAAGTTCCAAGACTGATTTGCGCAATTAAAATTCCCAAATCTGCCGCTTTTGAAGAGTTCAAATGCTTTTTCCACATTTTTATTGTTCCCCTTTCATTTAAATAACGATTTCCAAGATCATATTGTGCTCTTGTATCTCCCGCCTCTGCTGCTTTTGAATAGAGTTCAAATGCTTTTTCCTCATTTTTCATTGTTCCTAATCCATTGCTGTAACAACAACAACCTAAAAGGACTTTCCAAGAAAATCTTCTGCATTCACTGCTTTCTAAAATTCCAAAAATGCTTCTGTTGAGTCAAAAATTATTTCAATCCCATAATCTAAAGAAAAGCATGGTCTATTGAACGCTTTGAAATTTCATTATTTAAGCAGTGGAATAAATATTCAAGTGTTTTCTGATCGTGCTCAAGATGTTTTTCTCACTAATAAAACTTTTCAATAATTATAGCTCAAAAAAAAAATGGTAAATTTTTTTAATTACAATGATTGCTTCTTCGAGGTGTAGTTGCATTTCAATTGATGAAGTTGAATACATGATTTTCAAACAAGATAAAAGGATTACTCGTTAGAACCGAAGATAATCCAAATAATATTATAATTAATTTTTTTTAAATACTTACTTTAAATATCCAATAAAAATAATTTATTTGATGAAATACTTATTTATTAGTATTTTTAAACTAATAATAATACTATGAATTTCATAAATTTTAATAATAAAATACAATATATTGCTATAAGTAGATATTATATAACAAGAAAAATGATCAAAAAGAAATATTTAATAGAGTAAATTGAATTTGTATGAATTCAATTTATGTGAGATTAGTCTTATAATTATCTCAGTCACTATTTTTTTAAGATAATTCATATTATTAACAAAAATAACATAGCTGATATAATTTTATGTTTTAATCTCTGCTTTTAAAATTCAATAACAGATATTGTTTGTACTTTTTAGGAAATATTTATTTTTAATAATACTTCCTAAAATAGGTTTGAGTTCGATGTAGACTAAATCATTTCAATTATGAACTATAATATGATCTTGGGTTTCTTGTGCTAAAAAACGCAATCATTTATACAATGATAAATGAATTAAGAATTTGAAAAATTTACAGAAAGCAACGCTTTTATGTTATGATTAAATGTAACATGCTAATGGATAGCAAGAAAAGATAGTATTGTATGGCAATAAAAATAAAAAAAGAGTAATTTAATTTTAATATTTGAATTGAATTAATAAAGATTCAATATGTAAGATCAGTCTCATAAATATCTCAATTGCTATTCTTTTCAAAAGATAACAAGGAAATTTGAAGATAGAAGAATAGTCTCTATTGTTAACAAAAGATTTAATTTTTATTAATAAAATATTTATAATTCAAAAAATTTTAAAGTATTAAAAATAAATTTATAAAAAACAAATCTAGAAATTATTAAAATATTTACAAATAAATTATTAAAAAATTTAGACTTATCAAATATTATTTATAATACAACAGCCTATTTTGCTAGTTTAAGTCTTAAAATTAGTGTTAAAATTAATGGTTTAATTTTCTTAATTCTAATTAAATTATAAACTATAGCTTTGGCTTTAGAATATATATTAATATCTAGTATTATTATAATTTATTTAAATAATTAAACAGTATTAAATATTTATATTATAAAGCTTAATTTAATAAGATTTGATTTTTATAATTATTATTAGATTAAAAAACAATATATAGTTAATTAATAAAAAAAAAATATTTTAGTAATCTAATATAAAATTAAAAAGTATTTTAAAATTAATAATAATAAAAAATCAAACAAACTTACAAATATAATAGTATTTTTTATATAGTTTTTTGCTTTAATTATAAATATATATTAACAAATAAATATATTGTTTTTAAAAACACTTAGAACTTTGTAAAAAAATTTTACAAAACAATATAATGTGCTTATTAAAAAACTAAATTTTATTTAAAACATAAATTAAAAACATATAATTATAATATAATATTTTAATTTATATATATTTTTTGATTTTATAAGTAAATTTTTAATTAGTTTATAAATATATTTAATAAAAATTGTTTATATAAGATTATTAATAATAATTAAAATACAAATTTACAGTAAATGTTATTTTAATATTTAATGTTTATATTGCTTAAAAATAAAATTTTTAAACTATGTTTTTATATATCTAAAAAATATAAGTATTTGTAAAATATTATTTTAAAATTGTTAATTGTTAAAAAATTTTGGCTAATATTTACATATTATTATTATTAATCTTATAAGTATTAATATCTAGTATCTTTAATATTAGTCTATATATTATTATTTATAAAAACATAATATTAAAAAACCAATATATTAAGACTATTATAGTTTTTGATAATATAAAAAAATAAGTATATTGTTAATAAATATTGTTTATAAACTGATTATAAATTATAAAAATAAAATTTAACTATATAAATTTGAATTTAAAATAAATATAAAAAAATAAATAAATTAATAATAATAGTATAGAATTTAATTTTTAGAATAATCTTTTTATCAAATTGTTTAAAAAAGTAATTTACATATTTAATATTATTAAAGTTTTTATAGTTAGTTTTGAATTATATAAACTTAGTTTTTTTTCAAGTTTAATAATATAGCTTTGATTAATTTAAATAGTTATAATATAAAAAGTACATAAATTGTATTTAACTTAAAAATACTTAATTTGTTTTTATGTACTAGATATTAATTGAATTTTATTTATTAATTAATAAAAAAATAAAAAAGTAAAATTATCAATTTATTTATAAATATAAAAATATATAATTTATATAATTTAGTTTTGTAATTAATGTTTTTAAAGTTTAAAAATTTTAATAAATTAAAATTTTATTTTAAAATGATAATTTAGTCTTTATAAAACAAATTTATATAATTTTAATAAAAAATTTTATGTTTAAAATTGATATAATAAAGTTTTAAAAGTTTTATATTTGTTAAATTATTTATTAAAAAGATTATTAAAATTTATAAAATTGTTTATATTTTTATATAAAAAAGAATTACTAATAATCCAAATAAAAATAAAATAAAAAAAACATAATATAATTTAAAAAAAATTCTAAAATAATTAATTTTAAAGATAAAATCATGCTTAAAATAAATTAATCTAATTATATTAACAAATTAAAATATAAAAAAATATATTTATATAATAATTTAGTTAAAAAATTTTAAATATATAAATAAAAACATAAACTATATTAATAATAATATTTAGATTTTATATATATAGATAATAATTTTAATTATATTTTATTAAACAATAAAAAAATAACTTAATAAAAAACATAATTTTTATTTAAATCAATTTATAAATTTTTTGTAAAAATTATTTAAATTAACTATTTTTTTAATATTTATATTAACACTTTATGAGTAAGATTCAAATGCTACTTAATACAATACATTATATAAATAATCTAAACTAGGTATGAATTATGTTTTTTCTACACATTGTTACAGATAATTATTTGGAGTCTCAAATTAAATAATAAATTTGTAACTTGGTGCTTAGTTGGTACTCAAGTGTTGATATCTGAAGGTTTTGGTTGTGGAGTTTTTTGTATAATGAACAGAGATTTAATAGTTGTTTTCAGTAGCCTCCCGGAATCACAATTCTATCAAATTTTTTTCTCAGCATGGTGGCCGGTAATCCTTCTGGTAAGCTATTCTCAAATCTATGAGTGTTTTACCCTTGTTTCACAGGTCTTTTACCAGTCCCTATGATGTCTGTATCTCAGCACTTAATTCTTAATCAATTTAGTAAAACCAAAAAAATAACAAAAAGAAATAAAAGAAAATAAAAGAAAATAAAGACATAAACAAAAGCAATTGCAAGTTAGTATCCCATCAATAGGTGTAATTAAGAGCTATTGTTCCAGTGTGGTTAAGTATTAATTACTATCAACATGAAGTGGTAATAGTGGAGAGTGGATTGGGATAGTGAATAATTATTTATTAATATTTGTGATGTGGAAGGTTTCGAACTGATGGATTCTGCTCTTTTTACTTCTAATGCTATCACTATATATACATAATTGATGTTCTATAAGATTGCTCATATTCTCAAGCAATGTGCTATGATTTTTTAAGCAATACTCATATTGCTAAGCAATGTGCCTTAATTTTCTAACATTGCTCCATATTGCTAAGCAATGTGCTATGTTTTCTGACATTGCTCCACATTGCTGAACAATATGCTCACATGCTACATACTATTTGCTTATTGGTCTACTATTTTCTTATATCTGTTTTCTTTCTATGAGTAACATTATCTTTTTTTTTTAATATTGAGCTCTGTTGAAATCTTTATTTTGAATTAGCTCCAATACTTCTTTTTCTAGTATTGTTTGTTCGACTTTATTTTTTACATCTTCTACTTGTACATTGTTTATTCTTTCCCATTGATTAATGGTTATAATTTCCATGTCAGAGTGTAACAGTATTTCTGGGTAGTTCTGAAATATGTTGTGCAGTCAATAAATTGTTCTCACATGTAGTGTCGAATTTGTCTTTTTTCCAATAAATTCTTCAATTTGCTGTATTATGTTTTGGTTAAATATTCTCTTGGATTTGTCAATATACAACTCTTGAATATTTAACTTTCGACTTAACTGGTAGTAACAGTATCATATTGGAAGTTGTTTTGTCTATTGCTTTTAATTCTCTTTTGTAAGTTTTTTTGTTGGTGCTATAATAAGTATTTTCCCAAAAGTGTTTTTTACTTTTTCTATTATGTTATCTGATCAGTTTTTATCATTTTTTGGTGGTTGCTGATATGGTGTGTTCTTTGTCTTTCTTTGGGTGTTTCGATAGTAAATTATTTGTTTGTTAATGACAATTTCCATGTCTAACTGTTGTTTACTTAAGGCCTAGAACAATTGTTGAGCTATAACATGAATATGATCTGGTATTTCCATTTTTTTTGGTTGCCTTTGTCACATATACTGTGTCTTTATATACTCTTTTCTTGTTTGATATTATGTGTTTGGTCCAATAATTATGATTAGTTCCAGATCTCATGGAATCTTATTTGGTTAAACTAGTATTCATTGTACTTCCAATTGTGGAATGTTATTGGTGGATGATAATGCTATTTGGTAATATGGTTTTAGTCAATCACCATGTGCTGCTTTGGTTAAGATTTTGTTGTCTCATCTTAATTTATAAGCTCTATTTCCAAGAATTTTTTCTATGTAAAATGGTCTGTCCCATTTGGGGTCAAATTTTCCATTCTATTGTTTTTCCGCTTTGACATAATGTAGAAATACTTTGTCTTCAATCTTGAATTCAACTGGTTTGTCTGGTAGTTGATTATCTTTGTTTTTCTTGTGACTTCTGGATGTTATCAGCTGCTCTTCACCATTTATTTTCTAATGTTTTCATTAAGTCATATGTTTTTTTTAGCAATATTTCCTGAAAATTGTCTTTAGTTATTGGTTCTGTTAGATAAGTGGTGACTTCCATCTCAACTGGTAATGTTGCTGTTCTACTATATACTAATTCAAATGGTGTTGCTTATGTAGTGTCTTGCTTCATTGTCCAATAAGCAAATAATACTGATGGTATAAACAAATCTCATTTGTCCTAATTTTTTTGACTGATCTTGGCAATTGCTTTACACAATATTCAGTTAAACCTCTCAACTAACCCATTTGTTTGTGAATAGTATGGTGATAATAATGGTCTTTTAATTCCAAATCTCTGACTTAATTCTGCTAATGTTCTGTTCACAAAGTGAGTTTTTTGATCTGATAATAGTTCTTTTGGACATCTATGTCAACAAATCAAATCTTGATGAACAAATTTGGCAACAGATTCTGCATCTGCTCTTTGAATGGCTTTTGCTTCTGGCCATTTAGTGAGATAATTTATGGCTATTGTAATATATCTGTTGCCTCTGCTGATGATTGTTAATGGTCTGACTAAGTCGATTCCAATGCGATCAAATGGTTGTCCCACTTTGATTAGTCTTAATGGTTTATTTGGTCTTGTTCTACCTCTTCTTTGACAAGCATCACAACTTTGAACATATTAGATAATGTCTAGATATATTGATGGCTAATAGTATCTTTTTTTGGCTCTTTTTATGATTGCTTCTTTATGAAAATGTTCTGTTGTTGGATCTGAGTGCATGTTAAACAATATTGTTTCTTTTTTTGATTCTGTAATTACTCTGGTTAGTTGGTCTGGATTTTTTCTGTTTTTTTGGTAAAGTATATTTTGATGATTGATGAAATATTTTGATTGCTGTTTTATGTTGTTTTGTTCTTTTTGAGATAATTTTTCCTTAAACAATTGAGTATTTATATAATGCTAGAGTTGTTGGTATTTTTGTGTATTCATCTTTTGTTATATATTTTTGAGTTGAAATGTTTTTAGATTTGTCTCATTCGTGACAATCTGTCAGCATTTCCATTGTCTTTTTTTTTTTATAATGTACTGTATAATTGAATGGTACAAGTTCTATTTTTTATCTGGCATAATAATCATCTGCAAATTTTTGTTTCTGGATTGAAGTCAATCCCTTGTGATCCATATATATTTTAAACTTTTGGCTCAAGTATTTTCTCCATTTTATGACTGCCCAATAGATTGTTAAATGTTCCAGTGCTGGTGTTCTATAGTTCTTTTTGGCTGGACTTAAGTTTCTATTGGCATAAGCTACTGAATGTTCTCTTCCATCTGGTTCTTTTTGTAATAGTACTGCTCCCAATAATTAACTTAATGTATCTGTAGTAATGATGAATGATTTGCTGTGATCTGGATACATCAATACTGGAGCTTGAATAAGCTTTCTTTTCAGTGTGTTGAACACCTCTTGTTGAGCTTCAGTCCATTTATACTTCACATTTTTGGTTTGTAAATGATGAAGTGGCTGGGCTAGTTTAAAAAAGTCCTTGATGAAACATTGATAATAGCCTGTGAATCCCAAAAATGCCCTTAGTTCTGACAAGTTTGTTGGTACTGAAAAGTTTTTTACTATTGCAATCTTATCTGGATCTGTTTTGATTCCATCTTTGCTCACCACATGTTCCAAAAACTTGAGTTCAGTTTTTCCAAAGAAACATTTGGTCATATTTAGCTTTAGTTCGGCTCTTTTTAATCTTTCAAACACTTGTTGGAGATGATGCAAATGATCATTGAATGTTTTTGAGAACACATTGGTGTTATCCAAGTATACGACTACTAATTTCCATAGTAATTCAATATAGACAATTTCCATAAGCTATTGGAATGTTGCTGGAGCATTCATTAATCCGAATGACATGACTTCAAACTCAAAATTTCCCTCTTTTGTGGTAAACGCTGTTTTCTCTTTGTTGGCTGAATTCATGGCTACTTGTTAATAACCACTATCTAAATCCAGTGTTGAGAATCATTTATTTCCTCCAAAAGCATCGAATAATTCTTGGATCTTTGGAGTTGGATAACTATCACTCTTTGTTACTCCATTTAGTTTCCAGTAGTCTACACAAAAGCAGATTTTTCCATTTTTTTTCTGAACTAGTACTACTGGTAACAACCATAGACTCATTGATGGCTAAATTAGCCCATTGTCAAACATTTAATTAATTTCTTGATGAATGATCTCATGACTAGCTGGTGGTACTCTGTATGCTCTTTGTTTAATTGACATTGTATCTCCAGTTTTAATCTGATGCTAGATTATGTTGGTTCTGCCAAATTCATTTTCACTGGCAAAGATGTCATTAAATTTGTTGAATAATATCTTTAATTGCATTTGTTGGAATGAATCTAGATTCCCCATGTTTATCTGTTTCAATTGTTTTGGTTGGAGCAGATAACATTCATTTCGTTCATAAATGGTTTGTGATGTGATGTCCACATATTCACAAAGCTGTGGAAAATCTAGAATTTGGTTTGGTGGTTGATTCTCAACTTTGGTGGTTAAATATCCAATGATAATTTCTTTTGGTATTTCAATAACACTTTCTGTTGTATTGTAGATAGAAATTTTGATATTTTTGGGGCTTTTGGCTGATATATAGAGATTAATGAGTCCAATCTCTCTTGATTTGCAAATAATGGCTTCTGCTTTAAACAATTGAGCTTGATTTTTTACTTCTTTTTTTATGACTAATATATACTAGTCATATGGTGGAATAGAGATTGATTGATGGGTTGAGATAATTTCTCCTTTGTCAATAACCTCTTCCTCTGTTATATTAACTGGTATATCTATTCTATCTATTGATCTAAATCCCTGTATCCTTCTAGCAGTAATTCCTAATTCTTCCCTATTTCTCACTGAAACTAACTGAGCTATTTTCACCAGAAGTAGGAATATTGCCTGTGCTATCTTTTCATTTGGCTCTATAGTATAGGTCTTTTCTGAATCATTTTGTAACATAGCAATAATATTTTCTATATACTTTGTGTCAATTATTCTTCCTCTGATATTGATTTTTTTTTTCGCTAGACTACTCCTAGATGCTAATTGAACTATGGTTGTTGCTAGAATTTTCAGAGCTATTTTGAGATCAATACATGTGCATAAATTTGGTTCTAATTTGATGGCATCCTTTCCTGGATATCTCAGATCAAACTCTGCATCAGTATTATATACATGTTCAGGCATAATACTTTCATTATTATCACTATACTATTTGAGTTTCTGTTCCTTAGAGAGATCAAGAAGCACAATGTATATTTCTGGGTTTGAATTAGAGTCTGAATTGTTGAGACTTTTATTGCCATATTGAGCTGAGCTAGAACTAGTGTTTTTATCATCATTGTTGTCAAAGTTTGAATTGGGATTGAAAACTGATTCCAATTCTGATGTGTAGTTGCTTATTGGTTTGTCTTCTTCTAAGATCATGTAGATCATGTGTAGTGATGAATTGTAAATAAGATTACACTTATTACAATACTGGAAGTCACATGAGATCAAACAGTGGTCACATAATTGGGTGTTTAGTTCTTTCAAGTATTGTTTCTGCTCTTTTCTAGTGGGTGCTAATCACTGGTAATGTTCATGAAATTCCTCTGGGTTGTCCTCAATGTTGCCAAAGACATTGAAAATTTGGATGTATTTGGGTTCAGGAAAAGATAGAGGGCTGTTTTTAATTTCCAGTAGTTTGCTAGTTGTTGCACCTTCTGCTTTCACATACGCTATTCTCCAGAGTTCATGTTTGTTGTGGGAATATCCTTCCAATTGTCACAACACTCTTTTCTATGCATCGTCAATTGGTGTTTTCTTGCATACCCAGTCATTTATCAAGATGGTGTACTGGCATGTCTCATCACATGTTTCTCCATGCCCAGGAATGTCATTCCACATTTCTTTGTCTGGTAAGATAGTTTCATATGTGAGACAGAGTTGATTATCCTACTTTCCTTGTCATTTTGGTTGTCCAAAGCATTCTATAAAGCATAGGTGGCAATAAAATTTTGTGGCCATGGCATATTCTTCATTGTTGCCACAGCAAGCACCCATTGATGACAATCTCTTACCACAATCAACACATTTTAATTTTGGTTGACAATAATTGGGTGGTTGTGATGAGGTGTAAGCATATGAATTATAAGTGCTGCTAATAGGAGTGGTTTTTTTTTCCTTCTCTTTTCTCTTTCCCTTGTCTGTTTTTTTCCACTTCCAGTTTGCTAATTTGTTTTGATCATTATCAGTTTCCCAGGCTTGGTCAATATTCCAAGTAAGTTCTTTTTTCTGCTTTCTTTTATTGTTGTTGTCCCAGAAGAGTATTGGCGGCAACTTATTGTGGTCTTCATTAGTTCAAAAGACTTGGTATGCTTCCCAAGTAGGTTTCTCTTTTTCTTCTTCAAACTCGATGGGTTTAAAGTGGCCACATGTGGCTAGTACACATGTGTATCGACTGTTTTGACTAAACTGAAGCTCTTGAGTATTTCAATTGAGCATTACATGGGTTTTGGACAGCCAATCATTGTTAATGAGTGTTTGGTACTAAGTGGCTTCCATAACTAATACCTTAATTGGTACAATAATGCCATTGACTTCAATAAGTAGGGCATCTATTTCACTAATTAGTGTCTTGGTGGCTCCATTAGCAGTAATTATCCTTGCACTGGCAGCTCAATCAACTCGGTGACCTAATTGGTCCATGAGCTGTCTTGTGATGATGCTACCAGCTAATCCACTATTTAAAATCAGTTTGATGGACTGACCATCAATTTTGGCATCTGTGTACATTGCTGTGATAAGTTTTTTCTCGAGTGCAGCTCTACTGAACAACAGGGTTTCTGTCAGTTCCTTGATTTTGAAAGGAAATATAGCTGCTAGAGACTTGTCTTCCATAACAGTGGCTGGTGGAATATTGGTAAGTGGTTGCTTCTGTTTGGGTTTCCAGTTGTTGGGTAAGGTGCCTTCTGGGATAACCAGAAGACTTAAATAGTTTTGGGAACTCGGGTTTTGAGTGTACCCAGTTTCTGAACTCAATTGTTGTGATCTGAATGGCTGGTTGGATAAACTGGAGATTGGTTGGTGAACAACTATCACCAATCTCCAGTTTTGAGTAACTTTCAATTTAGGATTCCCTGATGTCATTTGAGCTGGATTTGATGGCAGTGTTTGAATTGCAGGTGTTTGATAAATTATTTGTGGCTGCAGTGGTTGATATATTATTAGTGGCTGTGATGGATTAACTGGAGATTGATATATGGGTGGTTGATATATTGGCTGTTGTGTCATTGGCAGATAAGTCAGTTGATATGTTGCTGAGCTTAATTGATAACTCAGAGTTGGAAACCTGTGATCAGGGTTTTAATATTGATTTCCTGATTATTGGTTTTCTATTCTTAACTAACAATCAATTCTCAAATGTTTTTGTTTACCACAGTAGTGGCAAATACACGTTTCTTGCTGCCATGGCTGATTGGATGATGATGAGAAACATGACTGATTTTGTGGGTAATTTGTAATTCCTAAATTATTGCATTGTTGGGATGGCTAATAAATTGTGCAATTGTCAGCTAAGTATCCCTCTAATTTCTGATTGATGAAATCACTAAATTGTTTCAATTTGGAATCCAATTTAGATGACTCATTCATCACTAGATTAACAGCTTGGGCATGATTAACTTTGAGTTCAGCTGCTTCAAAATCTTGGACATTGGTAACTGTGGCTTGAAGATTTGCTAGATGCATTAGACATATGCATTGGAGGATGCTACTGCACAGACCTTTAATAAATTGGTTTAGAATTTGGGGCACTGTAAAATAGTCAGCCTGAATTGCTTAAATCTGGTGCAGATTCCTATGAAAACATCTTAGATAAGTAGTGACTGCTTCATTTTCCCTTTGTTTGATAGTGGTAAAAGTGTTTGCTAGCCAATTAATACTATTATTGTTGCTGAAGTATTGTAAGAATGCAAGCTTAAATGCAGCAAAATCTTGGGGTTTGTTAGCCAAGCTTTGATATCATAAATTGGTGGTATCTTGGAGAAAGTAAAGAATGGCCTGCATGGCTCTGGTGTTATTTCAGCCATTGGCTATGATGGTTTTCTCCATATCGTTTAGCCACACTTGGGCATTGTCTTTTTTGCTGGTGAATTTCTCAAGTTTTGCTATTGGAACATAGGCCATTGGATTGACGTTTGGTTGTTGCAGTTGTTGTTACGGCTATTGAAGTGGCTGCTGTGGTTGTTGAGGTGGTTGAAGTAGCTGTTGTTGCTGTTTGTCGATTGGTGGAGCTGAATTAATTACGATTACTGGAGATAAATGTTGTTAATTATTAATGTTAGGGTTGTGATCATTTTGATTGTGCTGCATTTGGAAATTCAAAGTCTTAATTTCTGGATTTTCCAAATTTGGATTTTGCTGAGTCTGAAAATTCGGGGTTTCAATGTTTGGGTTTTTTGGGATCAGGTTCTGGTAAGTAAATTCTTGATTTTCAGATTCTTCTTCCTCTTTTTTTTGTTCTTCTTCCACTTTTTTTTGTTTTTCTTCCAAATCCGTTACTTTTCAGGGACTTGTGGTTCCGAAATCTGGTTGTGGTAGTGAAGATTAAAGTTCTGATGGTGTTGGAGATTGTGACTTAAATCCTTCGAAATATGCACTATATGGTTCTAGAAGATCTTCTTTTCTTTGTTTACTTTAAAATAGGAATCGTCCAAAAGTTGATATTGCATATAATGTGGACATATCTGTTGCTGTAATGTTGATGGTGCTTCCAGGTATATAGTGATATGATGGATTTGTTGGTGATTTAATTCTGTGTTTTTTTCAAGTGGGTGGTTGAATCCGTTAAGGTGTTACTGCTGGTGTTTGTAATTTTCTTTTGCCTTTACTGGCATAAGTAATTGGGTATCTTTGTTGTGTGTGATGTTCAATTTTTTTATTAATCTCAATGATGATGGATGCAAAATTATAATTTGTTGATAAGCTGGTGTTTTAGATTAATTCATGGTAAAAAGTTTCTCTTGCCGATTCAGTGTTTACTGGTGTTCCTAACAAATAGGCAATTTTTTTGTTAACATAGAAATTGAAGAGTGATTCTGCTGATATCTGATTGTGGTTCAATCCCAAGTGTTGACAGTAGTATTGAAATAAGGATTTTGTGAATCTTAAATGGTTTGCTCCTATACTTTCTGATTCTGCCACTGTTGATTTATTTGTTAGTGCTGGTTCTTTATAGGATTATACCTTATAAGAAGCACCAAATGTTACAAATGATTATTTGTGGTTTTAAGTCAAATAACAAATCTGTAACTTAGTGCTTAGTTAGTACTCAGGTGTTGATATTTGAAGGTTTTAGTTGTGGAGTTCTTTATATAATGAACAGAGATTTAATAGTTGTTTTTAGTAGCCTCTTAGAATCGCAATTCTGTCGAATTTTTTTCTCAGCATGGTGACCAGTAATCTTCTTGGTAAGCTATTCTCAAATCTGTAAGTGTTCTACTCTTGTTTCACAGGTCTTTTACCAGTCCCTATGACATCTGTATCTTAGCACTTAATCCTTAATCAATTTAATAAAACCAAAAAAATAACAAAAAAAAATAAAAAAAAATAAAAGAAAATAAAGACATAATCAAAAGCAATTGCAAGTTAATATTCTGTCAATAGATATGATCAAGAGCTATTGTTCCAGCATGGTTAAGTATTAATTACTATCAACATGAAGTGGTGATAGTGGAGAGTGGGTTGGGATAGTGAATAATTATTTATTAATATTTGTGATGTGGAAGGTTTTGAATTGATGGATTCTGCTCTTTCTACTTTTAATGCTACCATTATATATACATAATTGAT
Organism: Geosiphon pyriformis; assembly: GCA_016748015.1. Taxonomy (NCBI): domain Eukaryota; kingdom Fungi; phylum Glomeromycota; class Glomeromycetes; order Archaeosporales; family Geosiphonaceae; genus Geosiphon; species Geosiphon pyriformis. The sequence continues at coordinate 426,231 of JAAOMT010000031.1, read as the reverse complement.
GTTCTACAAGATTGCTCACATTCTCGAGTGATGTGCTATAATTTTTTAAGCAATATGTCATGTTTTCTGATATTGCTCCATATTGTTGAGCAATGTGCTTACGTACTACATACTATTCACTTATTGGTCTACTATTTCCTTATATCTGTTTTTTTTCTATGAGTAACAATATGACCAGCTATTCAGACTGATCAAGACAATACTAAGCAACTATGTAAACTAAAACATCATTACCAACACCAGAAAAAAATGAACATGATCTATGAAAACCAAAGTGAACACCAAAAGTGTCAGCAATACCAAGTAACCTAACAACACCAGCAGACAATCCTGATAACATTTCAGAAATTGAAACAGAAATTAAACCATCAGGCAGAATTAACCTATTTTTTTCCATAAAAGCTTAATATTTAGCATGAACTAACCAAATACAATCCTTAAAACTGAGACTGATAACATGCACAAAATTCACAATCCTCCAACTTGCAAGTTTGAAATCATGAAAAACAGATACAGTTTCTTAGAACCAATCTTTAAAAACAAAACCTTTGAAAATAGATGTGAATACAGAGACATTAAAAGCACAAGATGACAAAAGCTGAGACACACAGAAAGAGAAATGAGAAAGACCAAAAATCAGCTCCCAGGAAGCTGCATGGGTATTCAACAACTGACAACAGGTAGAAGGTCAATTTTGCAAGAGAAAACATGATCAAAAATCTCAATATCACCACAAAACAAACACAATACACTAGAGTAATGCTTAGAGTAAAGTTGCTTCCGAACAGCAACAAATAGCTAATGATGTAAGGCCTTCATAAAATATGTACACAAGCCAGCAGAGGATTTGCTCATGAAACCTGCAGCCATATGCAAATCAGAATGCCATACTAAAAAAAAACTTAACCAATTAATGTTCGATATTAAATCATCTGCTAGAATCTTGGAGCCAAAACCAATTTCTCAATGTGTATAATAAACAGATCTAAATACATCTCAAACAAAATGTCTAGAATTACCAGAAACAAGATCACCATCAGCCAAAAGACAATGTCTTTTCAAACAGAAGGGAAGAAACCAATCAGAGTTGGAGGCAACAACAGCAAGAGCATCTGCACAATCATTTCTCACAATGCCTAAGTGATCTTTTACCTTAAGTCATTCCACTCTCAAATTTTTGCAACAAATAATGTTCACAATATGCTGATACTTCACCCAATACTGGATGTGAAAATTCAGACAAATTAGATGCACTTCCAACTTGCATGCATTCAGAGCAATCTGACTATCAGAGTATAAGCATACCAAGCTAAAAAGAAGAACACATTCTAATACCAAAGCTATGACCTGTAGCTTCGCCAAAGTAGAGAACAACAAACCAGAAACCTTTACACTCAAACCTAGGCCAATGTTTTCAAAAAAGACAGCAGCACCAGTCTTTCTTTGTATGGTGCCCAAATCTCTTAGAGAACCATCTATATAGACAGACAAACAATCAGCACTAACATAAGATAACTGATCACATACCAACTTAAATTTCTGAGATTCAAGAATGTTCAAAGAGCCACCAGCACTCTTAATAACAGACAAACAAACAGGAAAAAAAGTTATATTATTGAAGAAGATGACAAAAAGACTAAATTAATCAAGAACTGGATCACGAGGATCCAATTTCTCTCAGTGCTTAAAAGTTTTTCAATCAAAAATGGTACCATGACAATCATAAAGCTAATCCACAAAGGCTATACTATACTAACATAGAGAAAGGAGACACATACAGAACTTAGCTTCTTCAAGTACTACTAACATAAGAACCCCACCCTGACAATGAAAAGGATCACTCAAAGATCTGCTCAGAGACAGATTATATTTTGCAAAAATACGGACTATACCAGCTAAAAAATTATTCAGAGAACTAATGCGAATACAAACCAGGGAACTCAGGGGATGAATGAAATACCAACACAAAACTTGCAAGTTGTGAGACCTATAGGAGAACATATGACCCAAAATCTCATTAGAGTTCACAAAATTCACAAGTGATGCTATTTTGCTTTCGGATTGCACCTGTTTAAAAGACTTCAAACCATAAAAGAAAGAGTAATGAATTGTATTATTCGGAAAATTAAGAGGAAGACCAGATTTCAGCTTAAGATCTTTATGAATCAGAATATCCCATTTGTTGCACACATTAAAAGGAATAAAGCTGAACTGAGTTCTATAGCTCACAATAGGATAGAAAACAGCTGAAACCAAGTACAAAAATTGCTTATTTGAGATGACTTTTCTTAGCACAAGATTGGAGAAAAACCAAACATCCGACTGTGCTTTGGCCAAGCTAGGCTTTGAAAGACCCTCAGTTGAAAGAAAAATGCCTAGGTAATGATGTGACTCCTTTTTTTAGCAATAGCAATAGGCAAACCACTGATAAATAAAGAAGGATTACTAACTCTACAATTAATAGAGATGGCAACAGTCTTGTCTGTATTAATAAAAATATTATTGACCCAGAAAAATTCACTGACAATATTGAGAATATGCTAAGTAGCACTCTGACTGCTGCCAATCCAAATTATATCATTGACAAAAGCCCCAACAGCAAAGAAGAAAAACAATCCAGCATTAGGTTCCAGATGACTATTTTTTGAGATAAAATAAGAATTCAACTTGTATCTATATACACTCTCTTGTCTCTTAACCTTGCAAAGAAGAGGATCATAAAATATGTACCAGAGGAGTAATGAAAAGACCTTCCCCTGATCCAAGTTATCATGAATATAATACCCAACAGTTAAGCCAAAATTAGTCATAACCTTGTTGACACAATTGCAATAAATACTACCAAAAAAACATATGAACTTGCTATACATTTTAATTCTAATTAAACTCTTTCTAAGATGCTCCCAGTCAACAGAATCATATGTCTTTTACACATCCTGCAAAACAAGCCAGAGTTTGTGGTTCTTTTCCAGAGCATCCTCTATTACCAAGCCAACTGTGAAAATGGGTGATTATATAGAAGTGTTTTTTAGAACAGAAAAGTTGTTACTGTGAAGAACATCAAAGCTGCTACATGCCAGAGAAATTCTATTAGATAGGATCTTGGAGAAAATTTTATGAGCAGTTTTAATTAGAGTAATAGGATGGGTGTTTGTGAAAACACTCTCTCATTCATATGATTTAGAGATCATTGAGACCCAAGCTTTCATCCAAAAACTGGGCACTGATTCACTAATCAAACAAGTGTTCAAAAGTTCTAAAAACATACACATAATTGATTTGTCACAGTGTTTTCAAAGTTAATTGGGGATACCAGAAAAACCAGCAGTTTTGCCATTAGACAGATCAGAAACCACACCAAACAACTTATCAAAACCAATTGGGCACATCACATCCGAGAATGCACCATCAAAGATATACTCCAAAGGCTGATATTGACAAGACCATTCACTAGAGATATTAGTGACCACTTTGTGTCTCCTAGTTCACTTTTCTATAATTACATCCACCTTAGTTTTGACTAAATTAGGCTCCAAAATCAATTCATTATCAACAACCAGATAGTCCAATTCCATCTTACAGAAAGAACATTCTAAAACACTTCTAATAGTATAATCCTTATCAAAAGCAAAACTTTTCATACGCTTATTAATAATAGACCTAATACTTGACTCTTAAGCCTTCAAAAAATTAACAAATTTGGAAGCATGATAAGACTTTTATACACCAAAAAGAGCAGACCTAACATGATTAAAATTTGTATTGGAGTTCAAAAGAATCTGTACTGCCAAGACTTTATCAGGGTCCAAAGAAGCCCAATGGCTTATCAAAGATGTGAATCTAACAGAGTTCTGTTCACAAGATGCCTTAACTATTCTCAAAATCAAAATTTCTAATTTGTGAAACCTAGAAAAGTTCTTGGTAAAGATGGTACCAAAGCTCTTAAACCATTTCTTCCTAAATGTTTCATTAACCAAAAAAACCATTATCTTACAAACAATATTTCACATAGAATCTAGATTAGAAAACACCACAGAGGAAACAAACTCATCAAAAAACATAGCAGCATTAGCAGCTGTTAACATTTTGAATTCATACCATTTAACCTTATCAGCACTTTTGATATCATACTTCTAATGATCCATATTTGTCTGTTTGCAAAGAGAGTTTAATTATGCATTTAATAATTCACCCAGATCTACAGACACAAAAACAGCCTGGTGGTTAGTGTCAAAATGTTTACCAACTTCCAGAATGTCACAATGCATTAACACACTAACCAAATTTGCAGAAACAAACACATAATCAATCACTTTTGCAACCCTTCAAGAATTAGTTCAAGTAGGTGTCCATACTGCTGAACTTCCAACCAAAAAATTGACTAATCTCAGATCAAGGCATTTTTTGAAGCTGACACATCTATGAAAATCATCTTTGTTGAAATTGCCACCAAGAACAATAAAAAAAGATTCATTTACAGCTCTAACCATAAGTGAATTGATTTCATCAGTCTGAAAAAGATGGACCATAAAAGAAGCTCTAGCATAAAGCCCCAAAATTGAGACAGAAAGCTTATTTTTAAAAAGCAACTTAATAGAAATAAGCCAACTGGGTACCTCAGAAATCTTATATATGTGTCTTGCCAAAGAATTATTCATAATCACAGCAACATTCAACTCCAAGTAACCAGAGTCCAACTCAGAAGTAAACACACAGATGCTTTCAAATTTTTTAACAATTCATGAATGTATTTTCTCTTTCAGCTTAGTTTTCATAAAAATTGAAATTAGATTGTTCATATTTTTATGCCAATGCACAATATCATCTTGTTTTGCAAGATTGTTCATGCCTCTAATATTACATGTTACAACTTTTTAGATCAGATCTATCATTAAGAAAAAAAAACAATAGAAACCAAACCTGCATTGTCTATTTTAGCCAAAAGACTCATGACTATGATTGACAGATTGTTCAGAGTTTCTTCTATCTTTGAAATAACTGAAGAATCAAACACCATCACTTCTGTAATAGTTTCATCACTAGTGACCACACTCAAACTCTTACTCATCACTGTATCCACCTCTTGATTCTGTGATGAAGAGGTCACCAATGGCTGACATTCAGGGCTAGACTGGAAAACCATTGGCCCAGGTGTATCTAACTTCTTAGTTAACTTATCAACATGTTCCACAAGGCTGGTAAGACTATGCTCAAGAGTAGCAAACCTATCATTCAAATCTAAAAACAAAGTCAAAAGAGATTTCACTTTTGAAGAAGAACCAAAATAAGCCAAACTATTACAATTAAGAAGAGAAAAAAAAGAAAACCTACCAACCACCTTTACCCAAGAAACATCTTCAAAAGAGACTGAACAAGCAACCAGTACTGAACATTTGGCATAGATGGCAGACAGCCTGCTTTTATCTGCATTTGAAAAAATTTTACAAGCTGAGACTTCAGAAAAAACACCTATTCTACTAATTACACAGCTTAAAGATGTATGACCAGAGTTTCCATACTTTGAACACTTAGCTGAAACAAAACAAGACCAGTGCAAATTAGCACCCTTCAAAACTGGTGTGGTTTCTATGACAGCATTCAATAACTTAGCCATTTTAAAACAAACAGAAGCACACTTGACCCAAGCATAAGAAACTGGATAATGGTTAATAACACACATTTTTCCACCCACTAAGGTGATATAGTTCCAAATATTATGTGTATTAGTACCTATTGGCAGAATATACAAAAAAGTTCTGTGTACATTCCTCACATCTCAAGATTTTTTGTCCATATCAGATCTAGCAACATACACTGCATCTTTTCTAATAAGAATAGACCATCTTGCTGCAACCAAATTAGCATGATCCAAATGTTCAAACTCAATTAAAGCTTTTTTGTCACAGCCCTATCAACTGCATTTTGATCGACTTAATTATACCAAATTCAGATAGTATAACATGCACAACCTCAGCCAGTATACCAACTGAAATTTCTTTCAACACCACAGTTCAATCTAAATGCCTAGTTAATTTTTTGAGATTAGTGTTTCACTTTTTTAGCCTTTTTAGAAGCCTGTGCCAAACTTAATTTGAAAGTAAATGTTGCTCTGATAATTCCAGCAAATTTTGAGAGAGTAGAGGCTCTTCCAAAATCATTGATTTTTGAAAACAACTTTTTGATTACTTGAAGCTTTTCTTGAGAAGATTTTCCAACCACTTTGTCCAACCCAATATTCAAAGTGAAAGATTTGCCAACAAAAATGTTGACCAGATTTTTTAAAGGTGAAGAGAATTTCAATAGAATATCCAAAAAAACATCATTTTCATTGTTACTTAATGAGAAATTAATTTTACCCAATGGCTTGCCTAACACCTTCTTGGTTTTAACTTTCAAACTAGTAAGTGTTTGATTAGAGTTACCTTTAGCAAGAGCACCACTTTCTCTATAATCAAAACTGGTCTCTTCTACCAGGTATTCCTCCTTCATATCAATACTATCAGACTCAATAGTGTTACCAGTCTCTGAACCTCATAAACAATTATTCTGAACTTTAGAACCAACATTCTTACCACCAGAACTATTTTTTAAAGCACCACTTCTTTTTTTTTTCCTTAAAAGAACAGGTTTGAAGCTATCACTAAAACCAGAAACTTTAACAGCCTTTTTTATGACAGCAATACTACAGCCAACAGTGGCTTTATAATCAAGAATAAAGGGTTTAGATTTATTATATTGAATTGTAAAAAACTTTTTTCAAAAAAACTTGAGACTCTTTTAGAAATTTGAGATGAAAAAGAGAAAGAAATTATTAATTAATATTTATATTTAATTAAATTAATTATAAATTAATAATTAATTTTATATATTCAATATTTTATTTTATTATTATTATATAATAATTAACTCCAATTTATTATAATTTATCAAAAATAAAAGTTAAAAAAATAAATATAGTTTATACTTAATTATATATAATTAGTTATTTAAACCAATAAAAATTAATTATACATTAATATTACTTATAAAACTAATAGATTTTAAAATATTAAAAACCCAAATTTCAAGTAATTTTTTTAACAAATTTAGCATTATAAACAAACAAAATTTTTAATAAAAGTTAAGTTTTAATATTAAAAACCACAAATTTAATATTATTTATTAAACTTTTTTTTATATTTTATTTATAATTTAAATTAAATCAATTTTATAAATTATATCAAAACTATAAACAAAATTAACAATATTTAAAACAGTAATATTAATTTGCTTAAACTTAATCAAAAAATAATTTTTTTAAAATTAGTTAATTATTTATTTAATAACAAAAATTTTACAATTTTAAAAAACCAAATTTTTTAATAATTTTTTTTTTAAAACATAAACTTAATTTAAACTAAATTATATTAAAATTATAAAAGCAAATTAATTTAAAAAAGCCATTATTTAAATAATTTCAATAAATTTATTATTATTTAAAACCAAACTAATTAATTATTTTATAGTTTTATTTATTTTAAATTTAATATTGAGAGTTTAAAGTTTTCAAAATATTATTAATTTTACAAAAATTTTTTATTTTCAGAAAAATTTAAGTCTTTATTAAATATTTTATTTTTATTATTTTTTTATTAATACTTTATAAGTAAAGTCTAAATACTGTCTAGAATTATATATTAAAGAAATAATCTAAACTAAATGTGAATCATGCACTTTCTACATGTGACCAGTCACTCAGACCAATTAGAACAACATTACACAGCTATATAAACCAAAACAGAATTACCAATTCTTGAAAAAAATGAACAAGACCTATAAAAGCCAAAATAGATGCCAAATGCTTCAGCAATACTAAGCAATTTGATCATGCTGGCTGATAACCCCAAAGCCAAACCAGAAACTGAAACAAAAACCAACCCATTCAGTAGAATCAGACCATTTTTTTTCATGTAAGCATGGTGTTTAACATAAATTAATCAGACTTTGTCTTTAAAAGCAAGACAGAAGAAATACACAAACTCAATAATTTTCAAACTAGCAACCCTGGGATCACAGAAAACAGAGACAGCTTCCTGAAGCCAACTATTGAAAACAAAACTTTTAAAAAGAGCCATAGAGACAGAGACATTAAAAACACTGGATGATAACAGCTGTAAGACATATGATGAAAAATAAGAAAAGCCAGAAAGATTTTTTCAAGAGACTACAAAAGTATTCAAAATCTGAAGACAAGTAGAATTATTAATGTCACAAAAAAAAACATGATCTAATACCTCTATGGCACCACAATATAAGCACAATACACTAGGGTAATGTCAATTATAAAGTTGCTTATAAATGGCAATAGGCAGCTGACAATGCAGAACTTTCATAAAATAAGTACATGCAAAAGCTATAAGCTTATCAGTAAAACCAGTGACCATGTGCAAATTAGGGTGCCATACCAGCAAGAAGCTGATCCAATCAATATTAGAATACAAATTACCATCTAAAAATGTAGAACCAGAACTAACTTCCCAGTAGACATAACAAATAGAACAAAAAACATCGCGAACAAAATGTCTAGAGTTACTGAAAACCAAATAACTATTAGCTACCAAAAAATGTTCATTTAAATGAAGAGGAAAATACTGCTTAGAAAGAGAAACAGCATTAGCAAGTGCATTAGCATGCTCATTTTCCAACACATCAAAGTGGTCTTTTACTTTGAGCCAAGAGACTCTTAAATTCTTACTGTGAACAAAATTAGCAATATGTCTTCATTCAATCCAACAATAATTGTGAAAGTTTGGGAACACCAAACCTAGTTCCGACTTACAAGCATCCAAAGCAGATTGACTATCTGAAAAAAGGTGAACAGAGCTGAATGGGGGAATACATTCTAAGGCCAATGCAATAGTTTGCATCTCTGCCAAGATAGATGACATTAAACCTAAGATGCCTACACCTAAACCCAAATCAATGTCTTCAAAAAAACAGCAGCACCAGCTTTCATGTTAGCCATGCTCATGTTCTTTAAAGATCCATTCATGTATACTGAAAAACTGCCAAGAACAATCTGAGAAAGCTGATTACAAATAAAGCCAAAGTCACAAGACTCAAAAATACTCAAAAGACCAATGTTATTCAAAATAGTGGTTTGTGCAAAAGAAGCAGTCATGCCATTAAGAAATGCAGTAGAAATCTTAAACCACTTAGGAGTTGGGCCATGGGAGTCCAATTTTTTTTACTGCTTGAAAGTGTACCAATTATAAACAGCATCATGACGATTGCAAAGTTGGTTTACAAAGGCAATGCCATATCTCTGGAGAGAAGGAAAAAACTTGAAAAATATTAACTTACCAAGAACATCAGACATGGGCATTCCACCACAAAAATGAAAAAGACCATCAAAAAAGCCTCCTAGGAACAGATTGCACTCTAAAAGAATATGAACTATGGCTGTCAAAAAGTTATTAGACAAGCTGATTCAAATACAAACAGAAAAACTTAAAGAATAAACAGGACACCAACACATAACTTGCAAGTCATGAGACTTGTGAGCAAACAAATGACCCAAAATTCCACCAGAATTCACAAATCTGATAAGAAAAGCCATCTTACTCTTAGACTGAAGTTGAACAAAAAATTTCAAACCATAAAATAAAGGGTAATAGATTGTATTGCTAGGAAAATTAGCAAAAAAACCTGATTTGGACTTCAAGTCTTTATGAATCAAAGCATCTTATTTGTTATATATACCAACTAAAACAAAACTAAATTGCATTCTATAGCTAATAATAAAATGAAGAACATCTAATACCAAATACAAGAACTGCTTATCTGAGATGGCTTTTTTCAGAATCAGGTTAACAAAAAAGTGAATGTTTGAATGTGCTTTAGCCACACTAGGCTTTGAGAGACCATTTATTGAAAGAAAAATACCCAAGTATTAATAAGATTCACTTTTTTTAGTAATAGAGATGAGCAATTCACTAATAGACAAAGAAGAAGTATTAATCTTGCTATTAATAGAAATGGTCATGATTTTGTTATTGTTAATGAAAATGTCATTGATTTGAAAAAATTCACTAGCAATATTAAAAATATGTTAAGTAGTAGTCTAACTGCTACCAATCCAAATTGTATTATCAACAAAGACATCAGTGACAAAAAAAAAAGAAAGCTCAGCCCAAGATTTGGCATGATCATTTCTGGAAATAAAATGAGAACTTAATCTATATTTACACACACTTTCCTGTCTCTTGACCTTGCACAAAAGAGGATCATAAAATATATGCCACAAAAGAGAAGAAAAAACTTTACCCTGATCTAAACCATTATAGACACAATAACTACTGATCAAACCAAAATCAGTTATAACTCTATTGGTATAACTCCTATGAACATTACCAAAAAATTAAATAAACTTGTTACACATTTTGATCCTAATCAAACTCTTTTTAAGATGTTTCCAGCCAACCAAATCATATGCCTTTTACATATCCTGCAACACCAGCCAAAGCTCCTGATTCTTCTCCAGAGCATTCTTCACTACTAAACCAATTGCAAAAATAAAAAACTGGGTTGTTGTACCTTTTAAAACTGAAAAATTATTACCATAAAAAATGTCAAAAGTGCTGTAAGCTAATAAAATCCTATCAGAGAGAATCTTGGACAGGATTTTACAAGTAGTTTCAATTAAGGCAATAGACCAGGTGTTCGTCAGAACCTTTTTTCACTCATATGGTTTGGGAATCATCAAAACCCAAGTCTTTTTCCAAAAACTAGACACTGATTCACCAGAAAAACAAGAATTCAAGAGTACTAAAAGCATATTTAGAACCAAACTGTCACAATGTTTCCAAAGCTTATTTGGAATATCCAAAAAACCAGTAGCTTTGCTATTAAATAGATTAAAAATCACACCAAAAAGTTTATCAAACTCAATTAAATACATTACACCAGAAAAAACTTTATTAAAGACATACTCCAAAGGTTAATATTGATGAGACCAGGGATATAAGTAATCACATTACATTTTCTAGTCCAATTCTCCATAATTACATCCACCTTAAATTTAACCACATTAGGCTTCAAAATCAGTTTGTCATCAACTACCAGATGGTTCAGCACCACCTTATGGAAAAGATATTCCAGTACACTCCTAATAATATGACTCTTATTTGTTGCAAAGCTTTCTATCCTCTTATTAATAGCAAATCTAATGTTTGCTTTATTAGCTCTTAGAGATTTTGCAAGCTTGGATGCATGATAAGACTTTCTAACCCCATAGAGAGCAGAACAAACATGATCAAAGCATGCTCCAGAGTCTATAAGATCCTAAATAACTAAAGATTTGATATTGTCTAAGGAGCTCCAACACTTCATAAAAATAACAAAATTAACAGCACTCTCCTCACAAGAAGCCCTAACAATCTTTGAAACCAAAAGCTCCAACTTGTAAAATGTTGAAGAATCTTTGATAAAGACACCATCAAAATCTTTGAACTATTTCCTTTTAAATACTTCATTAGCTGAAAGAATTAATATTTTGCAAACAATATCTCACATTGCATCCAAATCTGAGAATTTAACAGCAACAGCAAACTCAACAGAGAACATTGTGGCATTGGCCAACATGGTATCTTTAAAACAGTTTCACTTATTCTTATCAGCACTTTTGAAATCAAACTTCCAACAATTCTTGTTCACTTGTTTGCAAATAGAGTTCAATTGTGTATCCAAAAGTCTACTCAAACTTATGGACATAGAAACAGCTTGGTGATCTGTGTCAAAATGTTTATTGACATCCAAAACATTACAATATACAATCATATTGACCAGATTTGGAGAAATGAACATGTAATCAATCATTTTCATGATGCCTCTTGAATTTTCTCAAGTAGGTTTCTTCACAGCCAAGCTATCTACCAAAGAATTGACCAGCCTCATATTAAGGCATTTTTGAAAACTTGCACACTTATAAGAACTATTCTTATTAAAATCACCACCAAGGATGATGAAAGAAGACTCATTAATAGGTTTTACAATAAGAGAGTTAATATTACCAGTCTGAAAAAACCAAACTGCTGAAAAAGCACCAGTGTAAAGCCCCAAAATTGACACAGAAAGTTTATTTTTGAAAAGTAATTTAATAAAGAGAAACCAACTAGGCACCTCAAAAACTTTGTATATATGTCTTGCCAAAAAAGAGTTTATAACAACCACAACCTCAGCATCTAGATATCCAAATTCCAAACCAAAAGTAAACACCTGAACACCATCAAATTTGTTGACAATCCAAGGGCAAACCTTCCCTTTCAGTTTTAATTCTGTGAAAATAAAGACCAAATTGTCTATGTCTTTATGCCAATAAATGATATTATCCTGTTTTGCAGAATTGTTCATTCCTTTGACATTGCATGTAGCAATTTTCCAAACAGAACTGGTCATTGAGAAAAGAGTTGAGAATACACATCACCAGCCAGAACCAAACTATCAAATTGAGTAGACAAGCTCAAAATAGAAGCAAAAAGATTTTCTAACATATTTTCTAATTTAACTACATGAGAGGATAAAGAAAGATTCAAAACAGCAGCAGTCTTACCACTAGTAATCTCATCCAAATCCACTCTCATTACTATATTACTCTCTGGATTCTGTAATAGGAAGGTTATCAGCAGCTGACATTCAAGATTAGGCTAAGAAACTACTAACATAAGTGAATCTAACCTCTTAGCCAACTCACTAATTTGTCCTACAAGGTTGGTGAGACTACTTTCAATGTTAATCAACTGTAATTCCAATTCGTTCACAATAGGAGAGAAGAGTTTACTATCATTGATGGAACCAAAATGAGGTTTATTACTATGAAATACATTTGTTAAAGGGGTTTTTACTACTAAAGTCCAAGTTTTGTCACTGAAAAACAGGAGATGGAAGATAGATGCAGATTTTTTTTCATAAATCTTAGCCAGTCTGAACTGATCATGAACTGAAAAAGGAGCCTTCTTGCTTCTAAAAACTGACAAACCACTTGAAGTCCTACAAAAGAGGAATGTATAGCCCAAAGCCTTACAGACTGAACACAGAGTGAGCAACAAGCAAGACCAGTGAAGACCAACTTCTTTTATAATTGGGGTTATATCCAAAGCACTATTTAGATCTGACTTAGAACCAAAACACACAGTAGTGCAGTGAGTGCAAGCATAGGTAATAGGATTATGATCAATGATACAAGTTTTCTCACCAACTAAACCAATAAACTTCCAGATATCATGAGCAGTCATACTCATGGAAAAAGTGTACAACAAAGCTCTAAACTTGTCTTTGGAGTTCCATGTTTGTTTATTAACATCAGCTCTGGCCATCTGCCCTGCATTTTTTCCAACAAGAATAGACCACTCAGCAGCCAAAAAATCAGCTTAATTCTAATTATCCAACTCAATAATCATCTTCTGTTATAGACCAACCAGCTGCATCTTGATCAACTTGATGATTTCAAATTCAGTTATAGCAGTACATACAGTCTTAACAGATGTTCCCACCAGATTTTTTTTTAACATAATTGCCCAATTTGTATGATTGTTGATAAGACACTTGAGATTAGTGTTTATCACAACATCATAATTATTTGCTAATTTTGCTGCAGCCATCATTGTTTTTTCAGAAGTAAAAAAAGCCCAGATGATCCCACCAAATTTTAAGGGAGTAGAAGCCCTTTCAAAACTATTCACATTAGAGAAAATTTTTTTGACATAAGCCAACTTTTTCTGAGAGAAATTGCCAGCCACTACCACAAGATCAATATTCAGAGCAAAAAACTTTCTGACCAAGATCTGCACCACATGTTTGAGAGAGAGAAAAAAAGAGAATAACCCATCCAAAACATTATTATTATCATCATTTTTCATGCTGAAGTCAATAGTACCTAGAAACTTTCCAAAAGTGTGTTTAGTAACAACTCTTTTGAGACCTTTGGGCATTATTTCAGTATTATCATCACCAGATTCTCCCTTACTTTCTTGCTGAAAGCTGGTTTCCTCTATTAAATACTTTTCTTCCATATCAACACTCTTTGACTTAGTAGTATTTTTACTTATACTTTCAGCTAAACCATCAAAGACACCACTAGCAGAAATTCTGATCACTTTAACAGATTTTTTCAATAAACCACTCTTGTGCTTTTTTCTAGAAAAAGTATCAACCACAACAGAATCAGACAGTAACTTCTTTTTGACTTTTTTCATAACAGAAATGCTACTGCCAACAGCAGTCTTGTATTCAAACAGAAAAGATTGTGAAGTGTTTAACTGAATAGCAATAGAAAATAAAGGCAGTAAAAAACTTTTTTTAACAAATGCACTTTTTCAGAAATTTAGGATGTAGGAGAGAAAGAAGTTTTTTATTTTTTATTATTTATAACTAAATATAATTTACATATTTGTTATATATAACCAATCATTTGAACCAATTAAAACTATATTATATATTTATATTATTATTATTATTATTATTATTTAAACCAGAAAAAACAGATATTTATATAAACTAAAACTAATTGCAAAAGTTTTAACAATATTAAACATACTAATTATTTTACAAAATAAATTATTAGTTAAATCATGTAAATTATAAAGATTAAATATATTATTATTAATTAGACTACTTTTTTTTATTGTAATTCTATATTTAAATTAAAAAATACTTTAAATAATTATAAGAATAATTTTAAAAAAACTTTATAATAATAAATAAATTTCAGATTAGTTTTTAAAAAAAAGTACATAAACATATAATAATATCAAAAATTTAAAAAAAACTTATATTAAAATATTAATAAAAAGTTTTATCATAATATTATTATGGTTAAAATCTATACTTCTTATTAATTATCACATATATTAGCCATTGATATTATATAATTAGTCACTTTATTTTTAGATAGTGATTATTGACTTAATTATTGACCTGATCATTAACCACTTTTAATAGCTATATAAGTGATGAATCTCTTAACTATAGAAAAACATGTAAGAATTAAAGAAAAAAATAAATAAAATAACAACTTTTATTTCAATCATTCTCTTATTGCTAATTTCCTTTTTTCTATCTTTAAGTATCTGAACATCTTGGAATAAAAAATTACTTGTTGGTTATTTTTTACTCTTTTTTTGAAACATGTAATTGTAGTATTTGAAGATTATTGAATAAAATGTAACTAAAAAGTATATCTAATACCTAATATTGAATTCTAAGAGTACTAATATAAGACATAAAATTATACCAATGTGTGATTATTTGTTGACAGTACAGACTATCCCTTTATCTTCAGATTCTTTGGTTATTTTTTGAAAAATATAGCAACTAAGATATTTTATAAAACTGATCTTACACATTGAATCCATACTTATTTAATTCACTCTTTAAAGTTGAATTCCCTTTGATCTCTTTCATTACTCTACAATCCTGTTCTCCCTTACTATCCATTAGCTTGTTATTTCAACCTGTAACATAAAAGTGGTGCTCCCTGTGAGGTTGTCAAAATCCACTTTGTTTCTTATTGTATGAGTGATTATTTATATTTGCCACAACAATCAGAAAAACACTTTGAAGCACACAACAAAAATGATCTAAACTTTATTGAACTCAATTTTTTGCTTTTCTGCTTGATTTGCTTTTCCATTGAAAAACAACTCAGTAGACAATTCCAAAATTTTTGGAACTGGTTTTTGAACAAGCATTCAGCTGAAACCTACACAGCCTATACAACTTACTACTTTGACCAAGCTTATCTTGAAAACAACTTTGAAAAAAAAAACAACAACATTAATCAGCTTTTATATTTCACAATCTTTGAACAACAGCCTCTTGATTTCGAATATTTAAATCACCAAATTCACATCTGAATTGCTGTCCACCAGTTAGCTGAAACAGAAAAAGAAAACTATCAAACTGCTCCTGTTTTTGATCTCTTCTTAAGTAAATCAGAACATTTTACACAAACAGTTACTCCTGAATCAATGGCTAATGACTCTATACAACAAAACATTTTGATTGCTCTCCAAGGCATACAAATTGCTTTAAAGTGAAGAAACAATATCTTACTACTATTATTCAGAAATGATATATAAGATCCAATTGAATGGTTGAATGACTTTAAAAGAGCTGTTACAGTCAACCAATATGATAATAAATACAAGTTTCAAATTGTTGGTGGCTATCTTTAAGGCTTTTCTGCTACTTGGTTTTTACAAAAAACTAATACCAATGCTCAACAAAAAATCATTAGATGGGCACTAGCAAATGCTGAAAAAAACAACATCTTTTTTATTACCTGATTTAAAATAAAATTTAGAACTCCTATCTTAATATCTAAATAATGCATGGAACTAGAAAAAAAAACCCAAGGTTTTAGTGAAATAGTAACTAAATATGCCAAAACCATCAGAAAGTTAATTAAAAGAGTAGACTCTGAAAGAAACTAAACAGAAGAACAAAAGATTTATTCCTTTACAAAAGGATTGAGAACAGATCTATCATATGCTTTTTGGCTCTTTCTGGTCTTGAAAGATAATTCCACAATAGATATAGCTATTGAACTTGTCCAAAAAATAGAAGATAACCAAAAAATGCATCTAAGATTCACCTTTCCAGTTTTTGCTTCTGCTTCTGTTATGGCTTCTGCTCCACAAATAGCTGCTACCTTTTTTGCCATCCAAACTCAAAATTCCAATGAACAGTTAATAGATAGACTTACAGCAAATTTTGCTTGATTATTAAAATTATTAGCCCAAGCAGTTAAAGACAATCAGCAACCACAAAGACCTAGATTTGAATCATGTTTTAATCAGCCTTAGCAGCCTCCTTATCAAAGACAGCAAAATTATGGCCTACTTGTATGCTATTGCTGTGGATTAACTGGGCATTTTTCCAAATATTGCAACAATTTTCCATTGCCTCCTTCAGTTTTTAGAAACAATGACAATCAAACCAACAAAACCATTAACAACAATGCCCCTAATCAAAAGTCCAATCATGCCAACATTAATTTCTTTGGAAAAAATTTCCTAATTAAAGCTACTGTTTATCAGTCTTTAAATTAGTAAATGTATCTTCAAAGAGTGAGAGTACAAGCCAACCAAAAAAAAACCTCTTTTATGCTTTTAACTTAACTGATAATGACTTGGCAATTAATACTTCTGACTTAATAAGAAAGAAGAAGAAAGTTAAGATTAATTTTATTCTAGATTTCAACAAAGCCTTAACTTCTACTGCTGATAACAATAAGTCACCAAAGACTAAAGTTTTTAAGAATTCTCCAAAGTTGAAACCCTCAAAAATTGTACAAAAATCTGGACCCTATTCCTTTGTAAAAAATCTTATAGAAATCCCAGCACATATTACTTTTGGCCAGTTAATGACCCATTTACAGTTTAGAAAAAATCTTTGCAAATTATTAATTCCAAAGAAAAAAACTCCAAAAACCAACAAGTGTCTTTGTCAAGCTGAACTTGCTGACAACAGTAATGTCACTCCTCTAATCTGCAAAGCCCAAATAGCTGGTTACTTTATTGATCTGATTTTAGACAGTAGATTATCTGTTAGTATTATTGTCAAACATTTTTTTGAAATGATTGGCAGAAAGATTAATGAACTTTTTACCCAGTTAATGACCAATGTACATGGTGACAAAAAAAAAGGTCTAGGTATAGCCAAAGCTATTTCTGTTTGCATCAATGGTATCAACATTGAAACTGACATAAAAGTATCTGAAGCAAAAAAGTACACCATAATTGTTGGCAATGAGTGGTTTAAGAAAGCCAAAGCATTACTTGATTATAAACTTTGTAAGCTAACCATTAGATGTGGTGAGAAACTTATTGTGGTTAAATGTCATTATTGAACAACTTTTCCAGTAACCAAGCAAAACCAAGAAAAAAAACAAACAGATGAATCAGATGATGATAAGAGTAATGAAAAAAAAATTAAAAAGAACAAGAAAAATCTGCTAAATTTATATATACTATCTTTACCAGCAATGACAAGCCACTAAACAATATTAAAGTTAACAAAAAAAGAATCATGATAAATGGCAAGCTAATCTGCTGACCCTACTATGATATTCTTAGAAGAATTTTTGATAAAAAACCTGGCAAGAAAGCAAAATACAGTTATTGGTGGCATAGTCTTTGCATTAGATGCTGGTGCAATAAATTTTTGTATTTTTCTAATAATAAATACAAGTCCTGCCTAATCTATTACAAAGATTGGGAGCCAATTAGTTTGATACCCAAAGAAAAACTAAAAAAAGTACAAAAGTTTTTTGAGAATGAATCATCTGAAATCCAATCACTAGTTATAGAACAAAAAGAACTTTCTCCTAAAAAAAAAAAATAGACATTGAAAATCTGTTGGCTAGAAATAACCCAGTTATCTCAAAAAAAAGTAACACCTCTGGATGAACTCATGTGATACAATGCACCATTACCACCAAAGAAACTTGTTACATCCATTTGAAGCCTTATCAATCCAATTGATACAATGATAAGTTTATCAAAAAAGAGATAAACTGGATAAAAAATCTTGAATTCATACACAAAACCAAGAGTAAATGAACTTTTTTAGTTGTAGTAGTATCCAAAAAAGATGGAACCTTATGCTTTTGTGTTGACTACCACCAATTAAATACCATCACTATAAGAGACATATACCTACTCCCTAAAATTAATACAATATTAGACAAATTCAATGATGCTGCTTTTTTCTTAACTATTAATTTAACTGCTGGATTCTGGCAAGTAGAAATAAATTCAGAAAGCAGAAAAAAAACTGCTTTCATTACCAAGTATAGCACCTATAAATTTACAATCATTTTTTTGGTCTTACCAATACTCCTCCCATCTTTCAATGCTTAATGGACAAAGTATTTAAATCAGTAAAAGAAAACTTTGTTTTGGTCTACTTAGATAACATAATGGTCTACTCAAAAACCTGAGATGAACACTTTGAACATTTGCAAAAGGTTTTTGATCTGCTCGAAAATACTGGCCTTAAGATCAACTTAATCAAATCTTTCTTTGGACATTAATTCATCTAGTTCCTTGGTCATCTTATTACAAAAGATGAAATCTTTTCTGATCCAGTTAAGATTGAAAAAGTCCAGAACATTAGACAACTAATGAATGTTTCTGAACTATGCTCTTTTCTTGGTTTGGCTTCTTATTATCATAAATTTATTAAAAATTTCTCCAAAATTGTTTTTTCTCTCAATTAGCTACTCAGAAAAAATGTCAATTACTACTAAGGCACTTATCAACAAAAAGCTTTTGAAATTCTGAAAGAAAAACTTGTTACTAAACCAATCTTTAAGCAACCTGATCTAAACCAATCTTTTATTTTCTACACTGATACTTCTGGCTATAGACTTAGTGTTGTCTTCTCACAAAAAAATAAAAATGGCAGAGAATATGCTATAGTATATGTCAATAGAACTTTCACACCAGCAGAAAAGAACTATTCAATAACTGAACAAAAATGTTTAGCAGTAGTTTGGACTACTAGTTACTGGGATCAATATTTTCTTGATGTAAAATTCTTAGTAGTAACAGATTATCAAGCCTTGGTTTGGCTGTGCAATAAAAAGAAGCTGGAACACAAACAAATAACTTACTGGATACTCCACTTGGATGAATTTAACTATAATATTCAATATTACAAAAAAGCAAATCATCAAAACACCAATGCTTTTTTTAGACTTACTATCCAGTGATAGTACAATCTCTTAAACCAAACCAACCTAATTATTAGTAACTTCTTCACAAACAAACATAATAATAGACTTGAACAGCTACTCTGCTTTAATGAAATTTTTAGGTAAAGGACAATATCCACCAGAATACACTTAACAGCAAAGAGAACATTTATGCAAACAATCAAATTTCTATTTAATCCACCAGAACTAATTATATAAAAGAAACAGAAAAGATTCTGACTGCTCTCAAAAAGTCATCAAATTTGAAGAAAGAAAAATTGTAATATACAACATACACACTAACCCATTAGCTGGACACTTTGGAAAAACAAAAACAATTCAGTAAACTTTAACTCACTATTATTGATCTATCTTGGGAAAGGACATTGCTGAATACATTAAAACCTGTGATATCTGCCAAAGAAGAGACAAACCTAATTGCAAAAAAGATATCCATCCAATTTCTGTTGATCAACCATTTGACAGAATTGATATAGATGTTGTTGGATCTTTAACAATAACTTTTGATGGCAATAGATATATTATCATAGTTACTGATTATCTTACAAAATAGGTAGAAACAAGAGCCACTTCAGATCAAACAGCAGTCTCAATAGTCAATTTTATTTATGAAAATATTATTTGCTGTTATGGCTGTTCCAAAAAACTTTTATCTAATAGAAAAAAAGCTTTTCTCAGTATACTGGTTAAAGAACTTTGCAGAAAAATGGAAATACATTACAAACTTTCTTCTACCTACCACTTCTAAACAAATGGCCTAGTAGAATATTTCAATAGAACATTATATGAAACCCTAACCAAAACCAGTGAAAAAACAAACTTATAAAACAAAGTACTGCTTTTAGCTTTGTTTGTTTATAGAACTGTGAATCATAACATAACAAGTTATAAACTTTTTTATCTGTTCTATGGATACATAGTAACACTACCAATAGAAACTAATATTAAGACAATATTCTTTGAAGAGATCACAATAGAAAATTACAAAGACATTTTGCAAAAAAAACTTGGTACCATTCTTGACTTTTTGATAGAAGCACAAATAATTGCTTTTAAAAAAATAAAACAGTTTCAAGAAAAGCTTAAGAAAAAAAAAACCTATAAAACACTTTTTTTAAGTATTGATAACTTAGTATTAGAATATCATTTAGACAGAAACAATGTTTATGATGATAAATTCTTTAACTAATGGAAAAAACCCTTTATAATCAACAAAGTTTTGAACAATAATTCTTATATTTTTCAAGATTAATCTGGAACAATCTTTAATAATTGTTCTGTTCATAATACACAACTTAAGAAATATTATAAACAACCTAATTGGTTGTCTGTTGTGGTAATATTAACCTAAATGATCAGCAAAAGTCAAATATAAATAAATGCACTATTCCCAAAACAAAGGTATTTTTAATCAACATGAATAATTATTTTTTGGATCAAAACATTCAAAACACTTTCTATACTCTCTATAAGTATTAAATTAAAAACTATTCAAATGCTACTCTGACTATTGGAAAACAAACTACTATAATTAATAACAGTGGAACACATACTGTTATTAGACCAAAGAAAACTACTATTAAAAGAGAAAAAATTGGTAGCAAAATAGATAAATATTTGTTAGAAAGTATAACAGCAGCTATATTCACATCTTTTAGCATAATTGGAAAAGCCATCTAAGAAATCTTGCCTATAAACAAAAATTTGTTATATAAAAGGCAATTAGAACTCTATGGTCATCTTGGAGAAATCATAGAGAATATAAAACTCATAAAAAAAACCACTTCAAAAATACAGACAGAAATTTTGAACATTATATAGTTAGATGTTTCAAGAATTTTAACTATTGCTAAAAAAACCAAAATTTTAATACAAAAATTTGGTCTCTTGGATATAAAACTCATTTTGTCTTAAGTATTATATATCTTATCTACAAAAAACTTCAACAAACTAGTTAGCTTTAAGTTAGATAAAACTTTTCAATTAGATTACATTATAAATAGCTTTGATTTTGCCAGAGCTCAATCTTTTTGGAGAGGATAATGTTATAATTGAAACCTATACTTCTTATTAATTATTACATATATTAGCCACTAATGTCATATAATTAGTCACTCTATTTTTAGATAATGATCATTGATCTAATCATTGATCTGATTATTGACTTAGTTATTGACCTGATCATTAACTACTTTTGATAACTATATAAGTAATGAATCTTTTAACTATAAAAAAACATGTAAGAATTAAAAAATAAAATAAAATAAAATTACAACTTTCATTTCAATTATTCTCTTATTGCTAATTTTTTTTTCCTTACTTTCAAGTATCTAAATATCTTAGAATAAATGATTACTTGTTGGTTATTCCTTATCTTTTTTTTGAAATGTGTAATTGTAGCATTTAAAGATTATTGAATAAAATATGACTGAAGAATATATTTAATACCTAATATTGAATTTTAAGAGTGCTGACATGAAGCATAAAATTATATTAGTATGTAATTATTTGTTGACAGTACAGACTATTTTTTTATCTTTAGATTTCTTGGTTATTCTTTAAAAAGTATAGCAACTGAAATATTTTATGAAACTGATTTCATATATTAAATCTATACTCATTTAATTCATTCTTTGAAGTTGAATTTTCTTTGATTTCTTTCATTATCTTACAATTCTGTTCTCTCTTGCTATCCATTAGCTTGCTATTCTAACTCATAACAATATTAATATTATTATATAAAAATAAAAACAATTAAATTATTTAAATAGTTTATATAAATAATAAATTCAATTAAATATATGGTTTTTTATAGTTAAATTTTTTTAAGTTTTAGTTTAAAACATAATTATTTTATGTTTTAAGCGTTTTAATAAATTTTATATAGTATTTTTATCTAAAAAATTAAATATTAATTTATTTTTATTAATTTTAAAAATAATATATTAAACAAATTTAAAATAAATTAATGAATTTATATATAAATAATTAATATATATTCTTTTTGCAAGTTAAAAAAAATATTAATTCTTATTAAATCAATTTTTTATTATATTTTTATAGTAAATAGTAAGTTTTTTTTTCTATATTCTATTTTTTTTGTTTTATAATTTTTTTCATTAAAAATTTATCTTATTAAAATATTACTTTTAATAATATTTAACTTTTATAATTTCTTTAATAATTTTTTTATTTTTATTTTAAATTAAGTTTTTAATAATTATATTTTCTTATTAATTATTTTAATAATTTTAATAATATAAATTGGATTTAATATTTATTTATTTTGTTTTTTGAATTTTAAATAAGATTTGATTATTTATTTTAAAATAAAAATAAACATTAATAATATTACTTATTATTGCTTTTAAAATTTTTTTTTGTATTTTATAAAATAGATTTACATATCATATTTATTTTATATTTAAAATAAAAATAATATATAATATAATTAATATTAAGTAAAATTATTATTATTATTATTATTATTATTATAAAATTATTTTATTAATAAGACTAATTTGATTTAATCTTTTTTTAATAAAAGCTTAATATAAATATTTATGTGTCTTAAAACAATAATTTAATATTAATTGATTTATTAATTTTTGTAATTTTTTAATATATTAAATATATTAAGTAATATTATTGATTATACAAATTATTTTAAAAGTTAAATATTTATTTTTTTTGTTTAATACAAAAATTTTACTTTTTTAATTTTTTAATTTTAGAATCCTTTTTTTAACTTGGTTTTTGTATTAATAATATTTTTTGTTTGACAAAATTGTTTATATTTATATTGTAAATTAAAATTTTTCAAACATATATAATTATTAAAAAATTATATTAAAATTAAAGCTAAATTTTTTATTTATATTAAATTTTAATTAAAAAAGTTATTAAAAACTTATATTTAGAATAAAATTAAGAAACTTTTAATTTAAGTATTTTTAATTTTTTTATCAATTTTATTATTTGTTTTATACGATTAACAAAATTGTATTTTAACTTAATAAATTATAGTTTAAATGGTTTTTGTATTATTAAAAAAAATATTACTTAAAAATATATTATTATTAAAATAGTTTTTGTTTAAGCCATTAAAATAATAAATTAAACATAAAATAAATAACATTTTTTAATTAAAATAAATTATTTAAAAACTATTAAATTAATTTAAGCTAAATTAACAAATTTAATAACAGTTTTTATTATAAGTTAATAAACTGTATTTTAATTGATATAATTTTACCAAATTTAAAAAATTACTTTTTAATTTATATAAAAATTTATATATTTAAGATTAATATTTACAACTATATTACTTTTTTAAATAATATTATTAAAAAATCTTTAATTATAATAATATTTTTTTAAATTATTTGGAATTTTAATGTTATTTTTTAAATTAAAAACTGGTTTTTTATCATAATATTTTTATATATATATTAATATTAGTTTTAATCATTTTATTTTTATCTGTAATACTGTATTTATTTATATCTTTTTCGTTATCTAAGTTGATTTTTTTTAATTATATTTTTGAATATATTTCTAATAAAAATATTTATTATCAATTTTTAAATAAAAAAATTAATAAAAAAAAACTTAATAAAAACAACTAAATAAAAAAATAAAATAAATTTTTTTTGGTTTTTTGGTTTTTAGCAATATTGTTATAATTAATATATAATATACTAATAGATTACAAAAAAAACAGTATTATATAGTAATAAAATAATTAAAAAATAAATTTAACTTAATAAACAAATTAAATTTGTAAAAATTTAATATGCAAGATTATTTTTTTAAAAAAATAACAAAAAATTTAATAATTTGTACTGTTAACAAAAAATAATACATTAATATGCTTTTAAAATTTAATATTAAATATTAATTGTATTTTTTAATAAATATTTATTTAATATATTTTACAAAAACTAACAAAATACAAATAAAAAATAAAAAAATAAATAATAATAATAAAATAAAAAAGTTGATATTATTGTATTAATTTTTATTAAATAAATTAATTCAAATATAAATAAATTTTTATAATTTTAGAAGATTTTACTTATATATTTTTTAAAAATCTAATAATTAAATTAGTATTTACATTAATAATTTGGTTAATAATCAAATCAATAATTAAGTTAATAATTATATAATTAACAAAAATAATAATAACTAAAATTAAAAATTTTAATTATATAATATAAAAATTAACAAAAATAAAGTTTTTATTATTATTAATATTTATAATATTAAATAATTTGTTAACAAAAAAATATTTTTATAACTAATTAATTAAATATACAATTATATATTTTATAATAATTAATAATAAAAATATTAAAAATTAAAGTTAAAATATATATTATATATAATATTATAAATATAATAAACAAAATGTCAATATAAAATAATACCATTATGCAAAAATATTAAATTATAATTACTATTTATATTTTTATTTATATTCTTTTAGTTATAAAAACAATATTAAATTTTAAAATTAATACTATTATCATTCATTGTAATTAAAAAACTTTTACACATATTATTTAAATATATTAAATTTATATTATTATTGTTAGATAAACAAAACAACTTAATACCAGTATTTAAATTATATAAATAAATTAAAATTATATAAAATTAAAAAATTTTTAAATATAATAATATACAGTATAAAGTATAATTGAAAAAATGATTACATATAAAAAAAATACATTTTCATAAAAATCAAGCAAAAAGTTTCATTGAATTTTTTGTATTTAAATAATATTTTAATGACAAATTTGAATCGAATTTTTTTAAAAAAATAATCTTAATCTTTTCGATTGCCAAATTTTGGAATTTTTTATTTTCAGTTTTTGGACAAAATTCTAATGCAAATTTATAAAAAACAGTATGAAAAAACGTTTAACATAATCCTATAACCCAAATCTCACTTCGAACTATTAAAAGTTAACATAAGATAGCATACAAAATATTTTTTCTTAAAATTAATTTGAGATTTATCTTTTTGCTTGCTTGATTAAAAAAATTAAAATTATTTTTAAACTTTATGTTGAAAAATACTTGCCATAAAAAGACCGTCAAAAATCTCGAACCAATAATCAATAATGTCTTTAACTCATTGTTAAATTGATTGGATAAATGAAATTTTACTTTTTCGAGTGTATTGATAGAAACCTTGTTTCATGTTACACAATTTAATGGCCGTGGGAAGTGTCTGACTTTCTAAAATGAATATGAGTAGATAGAATTAATTACTGTCATGCAGTGTAATGTATCAGCACAAGCCCCAACATTACCATTATCACAAGCAGGAATCTTAGCGGGAAAACTTGAAACAAGGACAATCAGTAAATCTTTAAAAGTTTAATCAATCTATATCGGAAACTTCTAGCCAATCTTTCGAGATATCGCTTGAAGTTACACGTGTTTGTATCGTAACTGGTTGTGACTTATATAAAGATCCATTTTTGATTTTTTAGGTCTTTCTAACGACTGGAATCTATATTCCCGTGTCTTAAACCTCGAAAAGATCTTTATTGTAAGTAGTTTTCCTTTTTATTGACTACGTAAAGAAGGTTTTATAAGACGTGTCACTATATACGGTTTATTACTTATATCAAGTTTTTTACGATTATCTTTCTTGAAACCTACCTTTATGCGTCCATCCATTTATTTGTTCCGGAACACAGTTTGTTTTTTCAGCACAAAAACCGCCAATAGCTATATAATGCCTAACATACGTACTTTCTTCGATGTTGCTGCCGATAAAGAACCCTTAGGTGTAAGTTACCTCATTCTCTAACATAAATCACGTGATAGATAAATACGTTATCATACTCTAAATATCGAATAAATATTTTAGCGAATTGTGTTCGAATTGAGGGATGATAAAGTTCCTAAAACTGGTAAAATCATCGATTAATTTAAAATTTTTCCACAATTTGAAACTGAAATCAAACAAAAAATTGACAATCTATTATTTCAGCCGAAAACTTCCGGGCTTTGTGTACTGGTGAACATGGTTATGGTTACAAAGGCTCCAAATTCCATCGTGTTATTCCTCAATTCATGCTTCAAGGAGGTGATTTCACTGCTGGCAATGGCACTGGTGGCAAGTCCATCTATGGTGAGAAATTTGCCGATGAAAACTTTGAATTGAAACATGCTGGACCTGGTAAGCTTTCTCTTGAATTTAATTTTTAAATTTATCGTAACCACGGATATTTTTCGTGATAGATCAGTTATAAATGGATTGATATTTTGTCTAAGTTGTCTTCAACTCTTCGATATTTCAAATCAGGGACCCTCTCCATGGCCAACGCTGGTCCCAACACGAATGGATCTCAATTCTTTATCTGTACTGTTAAAACCAGTTGGTTAGACAACAAACATGTCGTCTTTGGCACCGTAGTTGAAGGTAATTTGAGTCATTTTCTCGTTGAATTTATCTCTCATTGAGAAGTCCTCATTTTCTTTCTTCGATATTCAAATAGGTCTCGAAATTGTCTACAAAATTGAGAAATTGGGTAGCTCCACTGGCAAAACTAGCAAGACCATCACGATTACCGACTCTGGGCAACTTTAAACGAACACTTTCAAATTAATTCCAAGTATAAATTTCCAAAAGTATTGAAAACAAGAAAGTGAATTATTAGGATGTTTTTATCATTTAGTCTTGTCTGCTTGTAAAAAATTCTAAATTGGCAATGTGAAAAAATGAATTGTTTGCCGATGTAAATTGAAAAATCAAAGGTTGTTAAAGAGTTCTATTCTCAAATGAGTCAGAGTTTTTAATACTTGACAGAGTTTTCACAAATTTCAGTGGCATTAGGATTTATTATCAACTGTGATATTTGATTATACGACTTTATTTCAATCATTAGTATTCATTTATTCATTTATTTAATTTGATTTTTGATTAATACTTAAACTGTTTTAATTAATTAGATTTGTTGTTTAGCTTATTAGTATAT
Source organism: Geosiphon pyriformis (assembly GCA_016748015.1). NCBI lineage: Eukaryota > Fungi > Glomeromycota > Glomeromycetes > Archaeosporales > Geosiphonaceae > Geosiphon > Geosiphon pyriformis. The sequence continues at coordinate 398,475 of JAAOMT010000031.1, read as the reverse complement.
TGGTTGTTTTGGTTACCTTTTTATTAACAATAAAAAAAGATTTAATTTTGTAGTAAAATCTAAATTGGTTTTTTAAAAAAGCAAATAGTAATATTGTTAACTTAATAACAGATGTATTATTGATTTTATAATAGTATTGATAATAATCAATATAATAATAAAATAAATATGTAAATTTTTTTGTAAATAAGAATACTTTTAATAAATTAATAGTACTTTAAAATTTCAAAATTTTTTTTATTAAAAATAATAAAAGTTTAATCTAATTGTAATTTAATAAATTTATTAATATTAATTACTTGAATTATTGTTTTAAATAAAATTATTATATAAATTTGTTTTTTATTTAATTTAAAATAATTATAATTAATTTAAATAATTAATTTAAATAACTAATTATATATTGTTTTTATAATAATTTAAATTTAATATATAATGTGCTTAATAAAAGACTAGTTCTAATTATAATGTGATTCTTAGTGTATTATTAAAGAAAATAGATTGAATAGCTATTATAAAAGTCTGGCATTTTGATTTACATATGCTATTTGGATTTACTAGTAAAAATTCTGCCAATCTACACACATATTTGATAAAAGTAGTGTATAAATAACTGTTAATAATGATTAGAAAAAAGTTGTATAATAAGACATAACTTGATATATTGTATTTGTTGTATAGCAAAATGGAATTGTTTAACCATGTTTTTACTTATGTTAAAAATATTGGTATTTGAGAGAACATTTTGGCTAAAGTTTCTGCAAAGTAAATATTATTGATAAGTGTTTTTTGTTTGCTCTTTTTTACTGTTTTGTAATTACTGGCTTTGTGTTCTTCTAATGTGGATTTGTACACAATAATTTGCAAAAGTTTTGTGTTAAAAGACTGGTATGCTGAAGCTATTATGGTTTTTGATAAAAAGAAGAAGACTGTCTCTATTTTTGTTGAATATATAAGTCATTTGGTAGAATTATATTGCATTAAAACATGGCTTGTAAGATTTAAACATAAGGTAGTCATGAAAAAAACTGGTTTAATCAAAAATAATGGTTTGGTTTTGAGTTTATTTTATAGTATGGTTTCTATGTTGTCAAATAAAGTGGTTTAAATGTTTGGTATTGTGAAATTTTTTGTTGTTAGTTTTGGTAGATGTAAGCTGTGCTCTTTTTTTTTGGTTTGAGTAGAAATACTTATATTAGTAAAGATGTGTAGTGTTGTTTTGTTTAATCCAAATAACTAATCACATATAGTAAGAGCATAAACTGTATTTAGTTTAAACTACTTAGTTTGGATTTATATACTAAATAGCAGTTGAATTTTACTTGTATAGCATTTAATAAAAAATAATATATAATAATAATATTGTATAAATTGTAAGTATTAACCAAAAAAAATTAATTAATTTTGATTTAATTAATTATTTTTATTATATTATTAATATATATTATTAATTATATTATAATATACTATTTTTCTAATTATTGTTTATAATTATGTATAATTAACTACTTTAACTGATTATAATTATATTAATTAATTAAATTTACAAAATTAAAACTATAATATTAATTTTTAAGCATAAAATTTTTTATCAAAGCTTATAAAAGTATAATTAATAATATATTATTAAATTACATATTTTTTTACATTTTTAATCTATTTAATATTATTTAGTATTTTTTTATTGTAATAATTAAATTAAATTGTTTTTTATTAATTATATTAAACATATTAATATTATATTATAAAAAAATATAAAACTCTTTTTTTTGTTGATCTTTGATTATAACAAAAGCATAAAGTTGTCAAAAAAATAATTTTTTTTATTTTTTTTTTATTTTAGTTATTTTTTTTAACATATTACTTTTTGTTATAATAGAATTGATAAGTTTTTTTACTAGTGGTTATAGTTCTGATTGAATTAGTTTAAAAATCTGTTTAAACACAAAAAAAAAGCATATTAAAAGTATTTACTCTTATGGTATCTTTTACAAGAAGTCTAAAAAATCCAAGTTACTTAATATAAATAAAAATATAATTGATATATTTGCTAGTTTTATTAGCACTATTGATATAAGATTTAATAATATTAAACAAAAAAAATCTTGGAATAACAAAGTAGTTAGCAAAACCAACAGTATTAATAAAATCTTAAATATAAAAAATATAAGAAATATAATTGCTGAAAAAACTAGTTATGCTAATTTAAATGCTTTAAAAATTAACAATAAAATAAACAAAATCATATTAAAAAAAATGTACATTAAGTCATATATTATAGACTGTTTATTAAAAGTTTTTTTTTTTGAGAATTTGAGTAATAGTAATAACATTTTGATGTTTTTATCTTCTAAGTTTGTTGGCTCCAAACAGTTGTCATTAATTGAATTATATGTTTTAAAAAAACAAAGCTTTAATTTAATTAAATTTTTTGTATTAAATATTAAGCTTTCTGCAATGTCTGGCAAAACTTTTGGAGATAAATTAATGACTATAAAAAAAACTTTTATTATATTAATAATTTTGGAAAAGGCATCCACTTTTTTAAAATTCTCAGAAATTATTAAATTATTTTTTATATTGAAATCAAGTTTAAAAAAAGCTAAAAACATGATAATTAGTGGAAAAAATTTGGTCAATAATAATATTAAATAAATAAATAACCATACAAATTAGAAAATAATTGTCAAAAAAATTCTTGTAAATCTTTTTAAATTGGTTATAGAATTGGTTTTTTTTAAATTTGACAAGATATATTAATTAAAATACAACTTATTAATATATAATAAAAAATTTTAGTTAAATTTAAATTATTTAAGATTGCTAATTTAATTGTATCTAAATGATTAGTATTTATAAAAAAAAATCTGTTTGTGTAATTAAAACTATTAACAATAAATAAATATAAATATCTAGAGATTATTATCAAGTCTTGTTACATATATTACTAATTAGTATAAATATTTATAATTTTTTTGATTTATTGGCTTCTTATAATAAAAAAACTTATTTTATTGGTCATAATCTAAGTTTATATGTACATAATAAATGTGTTGTTGTTTGTTTTGCTAACAAAGCTATTAAAAAAACTATTATTGGTTTTGGTTTGGTTTTTAAGAATGTAAATTTGTGTTGAATTGGCTTGTTTTTAGCTATTTGTGCTTAATATTGTTACTTATAAAATATAGAAATTATAGTAATATATATATTAACTAATCAGAAATAGACATAGTAAAATATGGAATTCTAGAATTCTCATATAAGAAATTGCAGAATTGCAGAATTCCAAAATTCCAGAATTTTTTTTGAGAAATTGCAGAATTTCTGGCAGAAAAAATTGAAAAATTGAGGAATCTCAAATATATATATATAGCAATAGCATTAGAAGCAAAAAAAACAAACCTTTTAGTTTGAACTTTTCTTCCTATCTATTCTTTAATCACTTCAAGAATAATTCATATCTGCTAAAGTGAAATCATTAAATTATCAATAAAATACTTATCTACATTTAATTTATGTTGTTATTATTTGATTGAGAAATATTTATCAAACTCTAACTATTAACACTTTATATTAATAACTGCCAGTATTTAACTATATTAGAACAATAGCTTTTGATCATGGCTATTAACAGAATATTAACTTAATTGTCTTGGCTTATTTTTCTTTATCTTTTTTTCTTTCTTTTATTTTCTTTTTTATTGTTATATACTAATTGATTAAAGATTAAGTGCTGAATTACTAACATTAGAATATAGCACTGGTAAAAGACTTAGGAATAAGAGTAGACACTCAGATTTGAAAATAGCTTACCAGAAAATTGCTGGCCATTATGCCAAGAAAAAAATTAACAGAATTGCAATTCTAGAAAGTAATGGACAACAAAACACCTTAATTTGAGAGTTGATACTTGAAACATTACTAAAAAAAAACCATACTTGAATCTCTGTTTATTATACAAAAAACTTCAATTAAAACCTTTAAACAACCAAAATCTTTAGATATTACAAACAAGATTAGCTATTAAGCACCAAGTTACAGGTTTGTTATTTGATTTGAAACTCCAAATAATTATTTGTAACAATATAAACAATTTGGTTATGTTTTTAATATATGCTTATTTAGTAAAAATTTGGTAATTATGATAAAAAATTGGTTATCCTTTAGAATTGTATATAATTGGCCAATATATATATAAAAAAGCAAATTTTTATTGTTTGGCTAGTTTTTTTTAACAATAAAACATAAATACAAATTGCTAATAGTGTTTTTTTATGTAATATTATTAATTTCTGTAGTTATTAATTTATTTTTAATGCTAACTTGGTTTGTTTTTTTGTTTATACTAATAATTTTTTAGTAATTTAAGTACTATTAAAATAAAAACTAATATTGTGGTTTTTTTTAAAAATTTAAATTTAAATTTAAATTTAAATATTAGAGTATTTAAATAGTATCTTTTACTATAACTGAATTGCAGACTATTGTATTTGTTTTATTTTTTGATAGCTAAATGGCTTTAAACATATATTATTCAAAATTGGTTTTGGTATTACCAAATTTTTATAATCATTATTAAATTAAGTATTAATATATTGTAAATATTATTAAAAAAAAATTTAAGAGTTATTTAACACAAAATTAAAAGCTATTTGGATGTTTTGAATAATATAAAAGTTAATGTTTTAACTAATACTGCCTTATTTTAAATATAATATTTTTAGTCTATATATAAGAACAATTTATTAAAATTAATAGTAAAATTGTTTTAAGAAATATAAAGTTTTTGTTTTGTAAAGTTTTTTAAATAATCTATTATGCTTATTAAAAGATTGAATTTGGTACTTATATTTTAAAAACCAACTTGTTTAGAAACATAAACTAAGTTAAATTTTTGTTAATATAATATTCTAATTCTTACATATTAATAGAATTTATAAACAAAGTTATAGCTAAAGTATATTTTTATTTTATAAAAACTTTATATTACAAGCTGCTTGTAGTTATTTATAAGCATTTGTATTATAAATATTACTATAGTATTTTATGTTTGTTTTGTAAAGATATCAAGTTTTTAAATCATGTTTTTTTTTGCAAATTAGATAATAAGTTTTATAAATAACTGTTAAATATTTATATAACTGTTTGAAAAATGCTTTTTGGTTTATTTAAGTCTTTTTTATGTGTTTTATAATTGCTTTTTTTGTGCTTTTTTGATATTTTAATATATTTAGCTTTGTGTAAAAAATTTGTTTTTGAAGATTAATTTCAGAAATCTCTCTTAGTTTTCAAAAATATTAAAATTGTTAGTAAAAAAATTGTAGATTTTGTTCATAATTTTGGGTTGGTTTATAAAAATAATATTTGGTTTTTTTTTTATTAAAGTTTAACAAGTAAGGCCCAAAAGCTACCTAGAACAATACATCAAAGAATCAATCTAAACTAGGTGCTAATCATGTGTTTTTTACATGTAACCAGCCATTTGGACCAGTTAAAGATACACTATGCTGATGTTACAGAAGAAAACTTATCCAAAGATAACATTTTTTGAATAATGGAAAACAAAGTTGCACTGCAAGAAACCAAACCAACTAGCCACTCAGCAGTTTTAAAGAGATCAGTTTTAACATCAACAAATTCATGTTTCCAAAGAGACATTAAGTTGAAAAACATTTTATCACTTACAACAAATAGAAGCTCTGAATCATTAGACATATCAATATCCTCCATGTAGCATTTCTTTTTCAAAAAAACCACTTTTCTTTCTAACTTACCAACAGTCCTACTAAAAGAACCTATATGTACCAAAACCTCATTAATCCTAAGACCAAGAACACTACTTGAAACCAAATCACCATTAATAAACTGTTCAAAAGTTGTAACCAAAGAGCCAATAGGCTTAACAATAGACTCAACCAAAACAGAAAGCTTAGTTAAATCAGATTCCAAAGAAGACAAATGAAACAGCATCAAAGGATCACCAACAACAACTGAAAAAGAGACAAGAGATGACAAAGGTGAAAATCCAGAGAAGCTTAAAGGAGCAAAAGCCTTAGCATAAGACTTAGGACCAACAAAGCATGGTGTAAACACCTTAAGAAACTTGGGAGAGAAAGATGGAGAAACCTTATAGTCTGCAGCCAGATGGTCTAGCTCTTGATACTTGAAACAACACTGACAACCAGAAGTTTCTCACCAAATATGGCATTTTTTCAGTGTACTAGTTTTGACAATAGCAAAGTTTAAATCAGCTTTGGAACCAAATGTAACCAGAGCAAACTGAAAACAATGACCAGACTTAAGAGAACAAGAGATAAAACATGTCTGACCACCAACTTAAGAAATCATATTACTGATTTCAAAAGCTGTGCATTCAGAAGAAAAATTGACCAACTTGGTCTTAAACTTATTATAAAACAAAATAGTCTCATTTTAATTTACCAAAGAGAGGATTCTAATACTATTCTTGCCCACCAAAACTGACCAATGATTCAAAGCAGACATAGCAGAGTTCAACTTCTCAAAATAAACTACTATGTACTACCAAACACCAACAGGCTTTAGCACAACATGGGTGACACTACCAAACACACTGAAAGCTGTCTTAATATCAGCAGCAGACACACCCAAGAGCACATTATGCAGTGCAATAGCAACAGAAAAGGAACTAGACTTAGAAACTACCAAAAACTTGACAATTTTGAGAGTGGCCAAATGCACAAAGCTTGTAAGCTCAACCAAAAATGCAGCTTTCAAAGACACTTAAGAAGCAAACTCCACACAAAACAGCTTCACATTGTCTTTTAATACTGATTTCACACCCAAAAAACCATGTACTGACTGAAAAACAGCCTTAACATAAGCCAATTTAATCTTAAAAGTAGCACCAGGCACCAGAGTAGAGGCCATCTACTCAGCAAACTTTTGATAACTAGTAATAGTTTCTTAAGCACCACCAGAAATAGCACCAAAAACTAGAGAAGAAGATAATTCAGTTTCTATTTGATCAGCCCAGTTCTCAAAAACAGATAATCTAACAAAAGAAGATTGTTTTGCTTCTAAAACTGGTAATAATCTACCAGAAGACATCACATTTGGCAACACAGTCAGTGGTTAATTTAGGCCTATCTTGGATGACATATTGGATGCTGCTATAAAAATCTCATTTAAAATCTCATTGGGAACCACAAAGGAGTTCGGTGTAACAATAGCAGAGGCAAACAACTGCCTCTATTTTTCTGAACTTTTGGTCTTTTTGACTATTTTTTTTGAAGAGGTAGTGCTAGCAGCATTAGAAGTTAAATCTATGGAAAGAAAAACCAGCTTATTTATTAGTCTATTATTAAAAACTTTTGGGCTCTTAGTTGGAGTAAAGACAACACTGAAATTAACTTAAATGTGTCTCTTTGAAGAAACTTTGACTGATGAAAAACCAGCCAAAGATAAAAAAGTTGCTTTAGTGGCTACCAAAGACAGCTTATCACAATTACTAGGTAAAAAGAAGACTTCTAAAATGTTTTGTCTAGTTGTTTCTATAATAAAGAGAGCTCTTCTAATTGAAATTTTATTAAATATCTTAGAACAAATATTAGGTGCAGCTTTTTTACTTTTTGTTCTGGTCATAGTCATAAAATTTAAGGAAATAAAAAGTTTTTTTATTTGGTTTGTTTATTTTAAATATTAAATTTTTATAGAAAAGAGTAGTTTTATTTTATGTAATAGAATTTTTTTTGTGATTGTTACTGGTTTATTATTTGTGTTGTTTAGAAGTATAATTAAACTGCTTAAAATTTTTAAGATATTTAAAATTAATTTTAATATATGCAAATTGTGTTCATTTTTTTTAAGTATTAAAAACATAGTTTTTATGTATATAGATATATAATATTGTTTTAATTGGTTTAAATAATGATTACATATAGCTAAATATATAATTTATATTTAGTTTAAGTTACTTAATAAATTTCTCTTTAGAAAGAATAATTTTTTTTAAAACTTTTAATTATAATAATCAGTATTAATATACTAGTTAATATATTATATTAAATTGTATTTAGATTTTATTTATTAAACATAAAAAAAATTTAAGATTGTAAAGTTTTTTATAATAGTTTTTGCTTTTTTTTAATTTTTTATTATATTTTATAATATTTTTTTAAATATATTTTTTGATAACATTAAAAATATTTTTAGTGTTTTTAGTATTGTTATTTTAATTAAGTTAAAATTTGCTAACTTATAATAATATACTGTTATTTATTTTAAAAACTTTTTTTTGTTGTTATTATTCTTATTTATTAGTCTGTATTAATAAAAAACAATATTAAAATTTTTTTATTAAAAAAAAATTAATATTTTAAGAAACATTTTTAAAACCAAATTAAATAATTTTTTTTAATTAATTTGTTTTTAAATCAGTAATTTGATTTTTTAAGTTAATAGTTAAATATGTTTTATTCTTTGCTTTTTTAATTTTTAATTTTTATTATTGTTAATAATTTGTTGTAATTTTTGATTTTTTGGAAATTTTGAATTTAGTTTTAAAAACTAGTATTTTGTATAAATATATTAATAAAAAACTTTTGAATATTAATTTTGTTATAAGTATTAAAGTTTGAATTATTTGTTTTTAAATTATAAAATATTATTATTATTTTTTTTTCAAGTTTTTTTTCAGATTTGTTAATTGCTTTAAGTTTTTTGTTTAAATATAAATTAAATTTTTTGAAATTTCAGATTTTTAATTTGGTCACTTTGATTAAATTAGTTGTTAAACTAATTAATTTATTGATTATTTTGATTATTATTTTATTGAACACTTTTTTTGTTTTATATAAAAAACTAAAAAATATGATTATTATAATTTAAAATAAGATGTTTATTTTGGTAAATTCTTAAATAAAGTTAACAGAAAATTAATTAAAATTAAAATTAAAATTAATATTAAAACTAATTATATAGATGGTTTTATTAATAATTTAGATACTTTAGATAAAAATATTTATATTTAATTGTTGATTTTTTAAGAATATTAATTAGTTAGTATTAAATCAAACACAAATAAAACTGCTAAATAAATAAGTATTATTATTATTATTAATAATAGTAGTATGTTGGTTGTAATTATCTATAAAATGTAAAATATGCAAAATTTTTTTTTTTGCAAAAATACAACTAAAAAATAAATATATAAGTATGTTAAAAATAAACAAATATTTGTTAATTACTTTGATAAGAATAAAACATTAAGTGCTTTTGGTTTAAAAAATAGATGAATATTTATTAACTTAGATTTGGATGTCTATAGTAACTTTGTTGTAATTAGCATAGTCAATAGAAAGGTCACACAATAAAAAAAATTTAATTTTTTGATTAATTATAATTATATATAATTGATTATCTTTTAATAAAGATTTATTTTTGCAGAATAACTTTTTAATATGTAAAAAAAATCTTTTGAGATTTTTAATAATATTTATAAGTGGTTTTTTTCAAGATAAATAAATTGGTTTGATTAAAGAAATACTTTTTTAACTATAAGAATTAATTTGATATTTTGCGACTTGATCTAATAGCAAAAACTTGTACGAAGATTTGCCTCATCAAATGAATAGAAATTTAGGTTTCTTAAACAAAATTTGTGCATTAAGAATTCCAAAAAAGGTGATCCGTTTTCCTTTATTCCAGGATTTCACTTCTGCAGTTTTATATACAAATTCTGACGATTCGTTATTTCAACTTCCCAGATTCTATGAAACAAGATCTCTGATCCAAAAGATGATGCCATAAACCTTTGTACAATGACAATTTTCACAAAGGTGAATGATTTAATATAATGATAGAACCCCAAGAAATGCTCGGCAATATACTCGTAATTTGACGTTAGCTGATTTTAGATAGAATGAATGTTATTATGATGAATTTCTTTTTGCACAACTTTTTTCATCTCTGCAAAATAAAGTTTCCTATACAAATCCCAGAGGGAAAAGCCATCGACAGAAATTGGATTTGGGGCAGGATGAATAAATTTTCTTTGATGATCCATTTTACTCGGATTTGAAGCATAAAGGTTAGAATCTGTTAGACGAGTCATGATTAAGGCTTTGAATCCTGAGATGCAGCATGTAAACTTAAATCCTCAAACAAGTAATAATGAATTGTCATATTTAATCAAACGGTAAACGCCTTTGACCTCCTTGTCTTATAGATATTTGACTGGCTCCAATTGCACTTGGTATTTTTATCCCACAACAATCAGGAAATTCTTCTCCAAATGCATGAATATGGGCATGATCATGTTCATCTTCGTCAAGTCCATCAGAGGTGATACTTCCTTCAAAACTGATCAGAGACCCAAACATAAAATGTTGCATTATGGGTAACTTACCAAGTACTTCGGCTTTGTACATTTTTATCATTCCCTCATTAACCTTCTTCCAAGTCTACCGAAGTCAAAAGTTAACAAAGATGAGTTTTATAAAGCGTTCCAAAATTATCGAGAAAGACGAAATTTATATTACTTTGACGCCAGAAATATCGTTAAGCATTGGCGAATTCCATTCTAAGGAGGCAGTTTTCACCTATGATTAAGGCAAAAAATTTAATCGTATTCTCGTCAAAAGTTTTCAAATTCGAACTGGTTCTACTGACTGGACATACCGAATTTATAAATTTAATACAAGCCAAATACATATAATCTTTCGAATATTCATCCACGACATCTTTATCATGGATGGATTTCGGCCGGATATGTTTATGGTCTAGTAAAAGAAAACTTATTTGAAGGACAAGTTCTATTTTTTCTTACTCAAACAATCATGGGATCTCTTAACTCCATACTCATTAATTGAGCTGATCCGAACAGGAATGGGAGAAAGTGATAATCATCTAGACCCCATACGCCATGGGACCCTGCTGGTTCCAACCAATATTGAAATTGTAAATTTCGCATTACTTCTAGGTATCTGTATAAACAAATTTTTATTATTAATATAGTGCGAAACAATGCTTTGTATAAGAAATCAAGAACAGAACATTTTTACTTTTGAAAGACACGCAATACAATCCCCTGATAGTCATCAGGGCCAATTAGTCCTAATTTTTCCAGACAAAGACTTTGGGAATTTAAGAAATTTGTTTTAGTTAATACGAACTTTATACATAGTAAACATTTAAATACCCAAAATTAAGTTACAGCCATGCTACGAAGTTAGCTTCATGTCCTGTTCCGTAATCAATTCGGGTGCGATTACCCCAACTTTCCACAAAATACCGCGATAACTCCGGTATAGCTGAAAGGGGCAAGGGAAGGCTTTCATAAAGTTGAGTGACCGTCTGAAAAATGAGGAAAAATTCAAAAAAAACCCCGGATGGTTTCGCGATAAATAAACCAAAAAAATTACGTCTTGAACGCGATCATAAAAATCCTTGAAAGCAGGATTACCAAAGCGGCTCTTTTCGTTTTGCACGGGAGGTATTTCCTGACAATAGGAATTTACTGTATCAAGTATGGCAATTATGTTTTCAACTGGCTATTTTGAATAAATAAATAAACTTGAGCCATTCTAGACTTTTAGGAGAAATAAAACCAAAAAGTGAAAAGCCTAGATACTTGGGAAATGACGCAGTCCGAACTCAGCATTAGCCCCTGAACTGAGCTGTTAAGCCTTTCTATGAACCCAAGATACTCATTGTATGCCGAAGATTCTTGAAACCTCTGCAAATCTTCCTTTGTTAATATTTTTTTTGTTGGTATAGTGAAGATGAAAGGAGGGCCTTTTGCAAAGGACATTATCGACTCTTTTCGGGTTGTCTTGTAAATACGATTTCAGACTTTGCGTGCTCAAGAATGGTCGAAAATGACTAGAATCTTATTTTTGGGAATGTGACTACGCGTGAGAATTTATATCTGATCCAGCGCATCTCAGATCACTATAAATAATGCTCCGCAGGTGTTGGGTACCGCGGCGTGCCTCTCAACACTTTCCTCCTTTTTTATCTGGTAACTTAAACTTTTGGACCTGTCGAAATATGTCACAGATGGCAGCGACGACGACCTGGCCTGCAGCAAAAGTTCGTTCTACCTTCATTTCTTATTTCGAATCGCAAGGCCATAAGCATGTTCCTTCTTCTTCGACGATACCTTTTGAGGATCCTACTCTATTGTTCGCCAACGCTGGTATGAACCAGTTTAAGTCAATATTTTTAGGAACTGCTGACCCAAATTCTGAGTTTGGGAAACTTAGACGTGCCGCAAACAGTCAAAAGTGCATACGTGCAGGTAGGCATTTTTTATGACCGGGAAACACGTCTTTTTTGAGGTTCAAAGAGACCGAGCTCATTTTCTAAGAACTGGTTAGACCAATAAAATATTTTATTTCGAGCTTAACAATTGATTATAGCTTCAATTATTATTGATTTTAATCCAAGAATTTTGATCGTTGGGTAATTTCTTTTATTAATGAATCTATGAATATCAGGTGGTAAGCATAATGACTTAGAGGATGTTGGTAAAGATGTGTATCATCATACATTCTTTGAGATGTTGGGGAATTGGTCTTTTGGGGATTATTTTAAGGTGAGGCGAAGCTGTAATTCTAATAGATCTGTATGAGTGGATTGTACCATCTAATTCTGCTTTGTATTTTGAGCATCATTAGAAAGATGCAATTGCGATGGCTTGGGAACTTTTGACAAAAGTCTATGGACTTCCAAAAGATTGTCTGTACATCACTTACTTTGAGGGTGACCAGAAACTTGGTCTACAGCCTGATTTAGAGGCAAAGCAGCTTTGGATGGATGTTGGGGTAGCCGAAAACCGATTGGTCCCTGGCAATACTAAGGATAATTTTTGGGGTAAATGAATTATAAGTCTTGGTAAAATACTCCTTGATGTTGCTAGAGATTAATCATTATTATTCTTTTTTTTATTTTAAAGAAATGGGTGAAACTGGACCCTGTGGACCATGTTCAGAAATTCATTTTGATCGTATTGGGGGCCGTAATGCATCCTCACTTGTTAACCAAGATGACCCAAATGTGGTGGAAATTTGGAATCTTGTCTTCATGCAATTCAATCGTGAGGCAGATAGTTCTCTCCGTCCTCTGCCCAGTCAACACATTGATACCGGGATGGGATTAGAACGTCTAGTCTCCGCCTTACAAGATAAATTATCAAATTATGATACAGATATTTTCATGCCAATTTTTGGCAAGATTCAAGAATTAACTGGTGCTCGGCCTTATTCCGGTAAAGTAGGAATTGATGATACTGATGGTTTAGATATGGCCTATCGTGTCATCGCGGATCATATTAGAACATTGACCTTTGCCATTTCTGATGGTGGTGTCCCCAGTAATGAGGGACGTGGATATGTTTTAAGACGAATTTTGAGGCGGGGTGCGCGTTATGCTAGGAAGAAGTTCAATGTTGAAATAGGTAGCTTTTTCTCAAGCCTTGTGGACACTGTCGTCTTCGAGATGGTAATAAGACTCATTATTTAATGATCAAATCAGCATCCGAATTGTTAAACATCAAATTGGTCAATAATGATGGATTAATTTTATAGGAAGGAGCTTTTCCCGAAATAAAACGAAAGATTTCTGATGTCAAAGAAATATTAGATGAAGAAGAAGAATCATTCTCTCGGACACTTGATCGTGGTGAAAAACTTTTTGATCAATATCTTCAAAAGGCGAAAAATTCAAACACTGAATTACTTCCAGGGGCCGATGTTTGGCGTTTGTATGACACCTATGGATTCCCCATAGATCTTACGCGTTTAATGGCTGAAGAAAATGGTCTTGGTGTGGATGAATCAGGATTTTTACAGGAACAAGAAAAAGCCAAGGCTTTGAGTCGAAATGCTCGTAATGCTGGAGCTGGTGGCCAAGAGACGGTAGCTTTGGATGTGCATGATATTGACAAAATTCAGAAACTAAAAACGGTTCCAATTACGGATGACAGTTTCAAATATCGTAAGATTTTACCTATATTACCTTTCCATCAACTGAATGAATCTATATTAAATGGCCTGAATTATATTTTCAGAAATCGGCAATATCAATGCATCTGTTAAGGCAGTCTTTCATAACCACTCGTTCCTTGAAACCACCGATGAGATTCCGCAGGGTAAACTTTTCGGGGTTCTGCTCGATCGTACCAACTTCTACGCTGAAGCAGGTGGTCAACAATATGATACCGGTTCAATAACGATCGATGGCCAGGCAGAATTTGTAGTCGAAGATGTTCAAGAATACGGAGGATATGTTTTGCATATCGGATATTTAAAATATGGCCGTTTGACCGTTGGAAGTCAGATTGTGGCCAATTATGATGAGGTAATTTATTCGAAAAGCTGTCTACGTTATTTTTATTTCTAATTTCTAATTTCTGTCTTCTTTTTAGCTACGTCGTTGGCCTCTTCGAAATAATCATACGGCCACTCATATTCTCAACTACGCGCTTCGTGACGTCTTCGGTGATCAAGTTGATCAAAGGGGTTCGCTTGTAGCACCAGAAAAACTTAGATTTGATTTCTCATTGAAGGTACCAAATATCTCGCATTTTGTCCAATCTTTAAAACAAGAATTCTTAAGTTTCTTAAATATTATTATATGTAATAGAAACCTGTTCCTAATGAAGAACTTGCGCGTGTAGAAAATATCTCGAATGATTTCATCAAAAAGAACCATAAAGTCTACTCTAAAGATGTTCCTCTGCATGTTGCAAAAGCTATTCACGGTCTACGTGCTGTTTTCGGTGAAGTATACCCTGATCCTGTTCGAGTTGTTTCCATTGGTTTTGACGTTGAAGATATAATAAAAGATGTATCCAACCCCAGATGGGGAGAAACGTCAATCGAATTTTGTGGTGGCACGTGAGCATTCACCTATTAATTTTCTTTATTGAGATCCCAGTTTTAATTTGTTAATCAATTCATCTGCACGATTTTGACTGAAATGTAGTCACGTTGCGAAAACGAGCGATATCAAAAATTTTGTCATTTTAGAAGAATCCGGTATTGCAAAAGGTATCAGGCGTATTATTGCAGTTACTGGTGAAGAAGCTCAACAGGTAATGCAAACATGTTCAATCGGCAATAGTGTAATTTTATTTTACATTCTCTCCTATTCTTAGGCATATAGACAAGCTCAAGATTTTGATTCAAAACTACAACGTCTTCAAAAACTAAGAGGTGTTGATTTAGATAGTGGAATCAAAGAAGTCAGCAAAGAACTTGATGGATCGAGTATATCCGCCGTCAGGAAAGCAGAATTTCGGGACATAATTACTATACTCAGAAAAAATTTTGCGGATGCAGAAAAGGCTCTGAAGGCCGCACAGACGAAAGAAGTATGTTGGATTAGAATCATCAGATTTCACTTTTTTAGCTATTTTTTGAGTTAACTTTCTTTCTAGGTCGTTGATTCTGTTGAGGCGTACTTCATACAGAATTCCAACAATTTCATAATTAAAAAATTGAATTTTGGCTCAAATACAAAAGTAAGTGATATACTTTTGGCCAATGTAGATAATATTGTCTACTACCTGCTTTAACTTCGAATCGTTATAGGCCATCCCAGGTATAATTACACAACTTAAACAGAATTTTCCCGATAAAGCAGTCTATTTGTTTTCAATCGATGAAACATCCGGGCGGATTACACACAATTGTGTGGTCGGTAAATCTTTAATTGCACGTGGATTAAAAGCCGGTGATTGGGCAAAAGCTGTGGCTGAGACAGTAGGGGGAAAGGTGAGAATACCTCAGTTGGTTTGTAAATTATTACATTTGATTTTGATGATATCTTTCAATTATATGCTTATAAGTCGGGTGGCAAAGATGACACTGCCCAAGGTAGTGGAACCAATATAGATAATATTGATGAGGCATTAAGAGTCGCCAATCAATTTGCTCAGCTACAACTTTCACCGTAGAAGTTTCTATTTGAACTTTAAGTTAAAAGGTAGTAAAGAAATTCGTAAAGTGTGACCCAGAGATCCTGAAAGGTAAACATTCTTTTGTAAAACTATTTAATATCAATCAAAATATTCTTATTCAACTATTTTACCATGTCTTCATTAATAGGTCAAAAGTATGTAACATGTCAATATCAAACAAGAGAATATGACCAAAATATTTATTTTTTGGTTGTGTAAAAAATGTTGTTTAAAGCTGTTCAAATCTAATATTAGCTCTAATGGTTTAATTTGTGTTGAATATTTTATTAATGGTTTTTTTACATTGGCATACAAAATCTGTTTATTGGATTTTTTATTGGGTTTAATTTATTAATATAAAACTGTATATAATTTATAAATTATTAAAATATTAAAAAAAAGTGTTAAAACTTAAAATAGTATTATAACAATGTATGTATAAAAAAAGAACTTCTTTTTTAAAAAAATTATATTAAGTTAAAAATTAATTTTATTAAGTTAAAAATTAATTTTATTAAGTTTTAAATTAATTAGTTGTTACAAATTAACAAAATTTTTACTTTAAAAAAAGTTTTTTCTGTTATTTTTTACCATTTAGTTAGATATTTCAAAACTTTTTTTATTTGACTACAAGATTGCTAATGCTAGCAATAATTTGAGTATAAAAAAGTCCAAAAAAAAATTTGGTGCTAATTCTGTAATTTTGGAGTTGTTTGCCAAAAAAAAACATAAAAAAAATATTCTAAAAGATTTAACTATTTAAGTTAATGTTGGTATTTCTTAAAAATTATTTAAGATTAACAAAATAAGTGGTTTAATTATTAATAATACTACTAATACAAAAAGCATAAATTTGAAAAAAGAGTTTTTTGTTAAAAAAACTAGTTTTTAGCTTAATAGTGATAATAAGTTAAAGCAAAAAAATATTAACATAACTTTCAAAGAGCCAAACAGAATTATTATTAAGCATATTCTTAAAAATTTTCTTAAACAGATTAATTTTAATATTAGTAATAATAATAAAAATAATATTTTAAATGAATTTTTTTTTTTTTTTTTTTTTTATTTAAATTTTTATTTAAATTTTTAATTTATATTCTAGTTACAAGTTATTTGCTTTGAATATTAATCTTTGGCCATAACTAAAAAGTTAGCTCAGAATAAATTAAAAATTGTTAAAAATATATTTTTTAATATAAATAGTTTTGAGAGGGTTTTTACTCTCTTAAAATTTAGGAGAATTATTTAGGTATTTTTTACTTTAGAAAAAGCAATATTAATTATGATTAATTTAACAAATAATTATAATGTTAAAATAAATACTAATTTCAAATATTTAATAAACAATTATATAAATCAGACAATTATTATAAAAAAAATTACTGTAAAAACGTTTGTAAAGACTGTATAAGCTGTACTTACTAATTATAATACTATTAAGTTGATTAAAATACAATTGATAAAACTGTAACAAAAAGTATTTATAAAAATAAATAATTAAAATTAGGCTAATTTTTTAATATTTAAGTAGTTAATTTTTATTAAACAAAATACAATCTATGTAGTTAGAGCTAATATTAATAAATAGCCATAAAATTTTCGAAATAAGTTTAAAGCTTTGCTTTATATACTTTTTATAAAAACAAATATTTAGAATTTATTGGTTTAATTAGTAAAAAATTATATATTATTAATTGTAATTTGGTTAATTATACTTATATTAAATACATTACTGTATATTTTAACTTTAAAAAAATTTTGATTAAAACAATAACTATGGCTCTTATTATAAAAAATGTTATTTTTCATTGGTTTTATTTATCTTTAACTTTTTGCTTAGTTTACAATAAGTTTGGCCATATTTTTCTTAATTATGTTTTAATTAATAATAAATTAATGCTTAAAAAAAAAACTTTTTTTTTAGCTTTAAATCAAATTAAGTTAACTTATATCTACACAAAAAAGTCTGCTTTTATTATCTTTTTGGTTGTTTTTAGTAATAAATCTTGAGCATTTGTTATTAATAAGCTTTTTTTTATGTGTTTTTTGATATTTTTTCTCAGTTTAGTTCTTTAAATAATGTTAAATTTTTTTTAATAATTTTTAATAATTTTGAATTATGGTTTTCCAAAATTGAAGACAGTTTTGTTAGTTTTATAAGACAAATTAATAAATTGGCTAAAAAATTAAACATATTTGTATTAACAATTTTTTAGCTTAACTCTAAATATTAACTGTTAGTGATTTTTTTATCACATAATTAAGTGGGTAATATAGTAACAAATAAGAGTTTAGATATATTTACTAGTAGTAAAATTACTATAAAACTAAGTTTTTTATTATTTTTAAATATAATTAAGTTGGAAACATAATTAAAAATTTTTTTTAGCTTAATTATAAATTTGATTTATGATGTATTTTTTTTAATATCTTAATAACTAGTTTTATCTAAAGAATTATTATGTGTAATATTAAAAAAATAAACAATTCTATTAAGTAGAATAATATTTTTAAATAATATAAAGAATCTAAGAATAATATTTTGATAATTATAAAAACAAAATTATATTCTAATATTAAATCTTAGATTGTAAATAAGTTTAGTAAAATTAGAGTTTTTGTTTTTAATTTAAATACTAGTTTTATAAATATTAATATTATAATTATCATAAATAATTATTTGGTTTAACATGTTTTAAAAGTTATAAAAATTCTAGAAAAATTTTTGATAATTTATTTGCTATTTAAAAACAAATAGTTAATATTGGTATTAGAATTCTATATAGATATATTTTTTAAAAAACATTTGAATTTGACACTTGTTATTAATTCTATTATTATTGAAACATATAATAAAAATACTTTTATTGTTTTAAATAGTAATTTCAATAAAAATAGTATCAAATACAGTATTAGTTTTAAGAAGTATAGAGATTTTGATTTTGTTAATTTTTTATTTGAAAGTTTATTTATGAAAATTTTTACTTAAAAAAATTTACAAAAAGTTAAAAAAACAATTAATTATATTTTTACATTGTTTAATCTTATTAATATTTTTACCAACAAAAGAGTTTTAAATATAAATAACTTTTTTAATACAAACTATCTTGTTGTTTTCATTTTAATTAATTTAAGTAATATTTTAGATAAATATTTATGTAGTTTTTACAAATAAACTAACAAGAACCAATAAAAATATAACTTCAAAAAAGTTAATGGTCAAATAGATCTGAGTTAAGAATACTATATTGGTAAATATTGCTATGTTTAGTAAAAATTTTGGTCTTTTAAAAAAATTTTCTGATTTAAATTTTATATAGAATACTATTAAAAAGATTGTTAGTTTTTTAATTAATAAATTTTTTTTAAATCTTAAAGCAAGAATTTTAATAAAATTTTTACTAAAGTTTTGTTTTGGTTTTATAAGTTGAAAATTCTGGTATTTAAAATTTTTCAAACTTTATATTTGGGCTTTAGTTATAAGTTAAACAACTTAATTGCTTATTAATTATCATTTAATGCCCAATATACATATTATGTATAAGATTTTTTGATATTAAATATTAATCTAAATATAATTAGATCTAAATTGATTAAGATTAAGAAAATGTATTATATATTTAAGCTTGCTGAATTTTAATATGCTAAAGTTGTAAAAATTTGTGCTATTATTAATAAAAATTATATTATTAGAAATGGTTTGAAGTGCTTTTTTTACAAAGTAGTTTTAAATTATTTGCTAAATAAAAAAAATTTTGTTTTAGAATTTGATAAAATTAAGTCTTAAATGAATTCAATTATGAAAAAATAAATAAAAAAGCAAGTAATAATAGAAAATATTCTAAATATTTAGTATTAATAATATTTGTTTTTAATTTATATAACAAATAATGTTTTTTTTAATGATATAAACAAAATTGACTTTGATAAAATACTAAATATTATATTGGAGTTGCTAGATAGAAAGGTTTTTGATTTGTCTAAAATACTTAATAAACTTTAAAAACATTGTAATTTTTCAGTTCTAAGTCTTTTGTTAAATCTTTTTAATAATTATTTAATATATAAATTAGTTTTTCAGTTTTAAAAAAAAGCCTAAGTGTTAATAATTCTTAAACTATATAAATAAAAAAAAGTTTTAATTAATTTAAAGTTTTGTCAAATAGAATTTTTTCAGTCTATAATAAGCATAATATATTTTATAATAACAATTTCTTAGTTTTAAAAAAAATAACTATATAATCTTAAATTTTTGTTATTGGTTTAATAGTAAAAGACACTCTAAAAAAAAATTGTGAACTTTAATTGTTTTGCAAAATATACACAAAGCATATAATTCAATAAATTGAATATACTTAAGAAAAAGTTTAATTTATGTTAAAATATATAACAAATTTGTTAAATTTTTTGATAGTATTTATAATAATCATATTAATCAAATTATAACTAATTTTAACTTAATAAGCAGATATTAGATACATAATAGATTAAATCAAAGTGAAATGTTTTTTCTTTTTTTTTAGCATATTTTTTATAATTTTTTTTTATATAAAGTTAAAAAGCAAAAAAATATGTATAGATATAAAGTTAATTCTAAATTTGAGACTAAGACAAGATATATAAAAAGCCAGGCTAATCTTATATCTTTTTTTGTTACTGGTATATTTATTAACAATACTATTTAGATAGTCAACAATTAAATAACAATTCAGTATATTTTGAATATTACAAGTAAGTTTTTTTAGATTAACAATATTTCAATCAATAATAATAAAACTGTGACTATTTTAATTAACCACAGAATAATAAATTCTTTTTTGTTAATTAGTAGTTTGCTAATTTAATGACTAAATAAAAAAAATCTTATAGATATTTGAATATTTTTCTTTTAACAAAGAGTTTATCTAAGTTTAATTTGACAAAAATTTATTCAAATATTAAATTTTTTGCTAATAAAGTTTTAAAAAAAGCTATTTTTGACAAATAGTTTCTGTATTGGTTTTAGTAATACATTATTTAATCATTAGTTATAAGATTCAATTTAGTTTTGTTTTTAATAAAATGTGTAATAAATAAGATATTATAATTTATAAAACCTAAAATCTAAGTTTTGTTTACTTTTAAACTTTTTAAATAATGCAATTTATTATTTTTTATTATATAGCTTAAAGACTTTTAAACAAATACAAATTGAAAGCAAGTTGATTTTTGTGTTGAATTTTTTTAATATATATGATATTTTAAGTTATTTATTTACTTATAAGTTTTTTAACTTACAAGTTTTGAGTTGGTTTTCTTATTATTCTTTGTATTATTTAACTTGTTTAAAGATTAATTTATTAAACAATTTTTTGGTTGATGTGGTTCATATTTTTTATGGTTATAATTTGTTTTTGGCTAATTTTTTATATTTAATATTTTAATTTTAGAGTAAAACTCTAATGTTGACTGTTTTGGATAAGTCTGTTTTCTTTGAGATGTTTTGTTTGCTTAAATAGTTTAGTATTGTTTTTGTTAAACAATTATGTAATAAAAAAAATAATATTTTTAATTAAAAAACTTTTAAATATTGAAAAAAATTGAATTTTTAAAGTCTTTTCCCAGTTTGGTTCAAATTTGCTATTAAATTTTTAAATAGATCAGTCTCTTGCTTTTTTATTTTTTTATTTGACTGTTAGTTTTCAATTTTTGAACATTTTTAGTTCACATAATTTTAATTTAATTTGTAAATAACTGTTAAATATTAACATAATTTGCTTTTTTGTTTATATTAATTTTCTTAATAGTCTGAATATTTTTGTAATAAAAATTAATACAATAGTTTTTTTTAAAAATATTGGTTTAAGTTTAAGTATTAAGATGTTTAAATTAGTTTTTTCTATTATAATTAAGTTGCAGACTATAATACTTGCTTTGTAATATGTTTTTTTTTTATGTGCAGTTGATGTATTTTTTAATAGCCAAACAATCTTAAATGCATATTATTTAAAATTGGCTTTGGTTTTGTTAGATTTTTATAATTATTATTAAATTAAACATTAATATATTATGAATATTATTAAATATAAAAACTTAATTATTAATTAACACAAAGTTAAAGACTATTTGAATATATTAGACAATGAATTAATGCTTTAATTAATACAATCTTATTTTCAGATGTAATACTTTTAGTTTACATACAAAAACATTTTATTAAAGCTAATAGCATAATTGTTTTAAAAAATATAAAGTATTTAATTTATAAAGTTTTTTAAGTAATTTATTATGTTTATTAAGAGATTAAATTTAATGTTTATGTTTTAGATACTAACTTATTTGAAAATATGAATTAAATTAGATTTTTGTTGATATAACATTCTAATTTTCACATATTAGCAGAATTTATAAGCAAGATTATAACTGATATATATTTTTATTTTATAAAAATTTTATATTATAGACTATCTGTAACTGTTTACAAATATTTATATAATAAGTATTATTATAATGTTTTATATTTATTCTATAAAAATATTAAGTTTTTAGATCATGTTTTTTCTTATAAATTAAATAATAAATCTTATAAAAAACTGCTAAACACTTATGTGGCTATGTAAAAAATAGTTTTTGGTTTGTTTAAATCTTTTTTATGTGTTTTATAATAGTTTGTTTTATATTACTTTAATATTTTAGTATATTTAGTTTTATATAAGAAGTTTATTTATAAATATTGGTTTTAAGAGTTTTTTTTAGTTTTTAATAATATTAAAATTGCCAATAAAAAAATTGCAAACTTTGTATATGGTTTTGGTTTGGCTAATAAGAATAATATTTGGCTTGTTTATTCTAAGTATTGGGTTTTTATAAAGAAAAAAAGTTTTATTCTATATAATAATACTGTTTTTGTAGTTATTATTAATTTGTTATCTGTGTTGTTTAATAGTATAATTAAAATACTTAAAATTTTAGAGGCTTTGGGAATTGGTTTTAGTATATATAAGTTGTATTTATTTTTTTTGAATATTAAAAACATGATTTTTGTATATATAGATATATAATATTACTTTAATTGATCTAAATAACTAATTATGTATAATAAAATATATAATTAATACTTAGTTTAAATTATTTAATTTAATATATTATACTAAATAGTATTTGGATCTTATTTATTAAATGTAATAATAATAAAAAATAGTTTAATTAACTTCAAATTTAAATAGAAAAAATTTTTATTTAATAAAAATATTTATATTATTAAGTAATTTATAATTGAAGTTTTTGTAAAAAAGTTAATTTTTATAAGAATGCAATTACATATTATTAAAAAATTTATAGTTAAAAATTTTATTATAATTTAATTATTTTATTATAAACTTAATAATATTATTACAGATTAAAATAACAAATTAATAGATAGCAAAAAAAAACAGAATTATAGGATAATAGAAATAATCAAAGAAAAAATTACAATAAAAAAGTGAATTAAATGAGTAAGAATTCAATATATATAATCAGTCTTATAAAAATCACAGTTACAAATCTTTTCTAAAAATCTAAAGATAGAAAAATAGTCTGTAATTGTTAATAAAATAATATTGCTGCTATTATTCTATGTCTTAACTTAGTGATTCTTAAAATCAATAACAGGTATTATTGTGGTTTTCAATCATTTTTTTATTCAATGAATCACAAAAGCAAGCAATCACTTCTTAGGCTAATTCTAATAATACAAATCAAGAAAGAAAAAAAACAAAGTATGTAAATGTCAATAAGTAATCTTTTATTCTAAGATGTTTAGATATTTAAAAGTAGGAAAAAAGAAATAAGCAATATGAAAAAAAGTAATTAATAACAGATTTTATTTTATTATTTTGATCATGTTTTTCTATAGCTAAGAGACTTATTATTTATATAGTTATTAAAAGTGGTCAATGATCAGATTAATGACTAGATCAATGATCAAATTAATAATTAGGTCAATGATCAAGTTATTGATCAAGTCAATAATTACTATCTAAAAATAGGATGGCTAATTATATGACATCAATGACTAATATATGTGATAACTAATAAAAAGTATGAATTTTAACTATAATAATATAAATAATCTAAAATATAAATCTAATATTTTTTATTAATATAATATAAGCTTTTGTAATAAGTAATAATTTAAAACATCTTTTTTTAAGTGTTTTTTAGAACTTTTGTCTAATTGAATTGTTAAAATTTTTTACAAATTAAATAGTTTTTTTTGTTGTCATAAAACTATATTGTAAAAATACTTATTTTAAATTTTAATCTAGTATTAAATATAATTATTAATAAGTCATTGCCTATTTTTTCTGTTTTGTGTATTAATTTTAATATCTATTAAGACATGTTTTATAGTAAATTTAAAATTTTAATTATCAAAATTAGTGGTTTAGAGACTGATATAGTGGTTTTAAAAGATTCAATTAAATTTATTATAAATAAACTAGAGTTTTTTAGTTTAGACAGTAGTATAATATTCTTTTTCTGTTTTTAATAAATAGATTAGCTTAAAAAATAGCTATATATAATATTAAAGAAATAAATATTTTTATTAAACAAAATAATAATATTAAGTAATATAATAAATTAAAAAATATTTTAAATATTATTAAAATTAAGCTTTATCCTAATATTAAATTTTGGATTACAAATAAGTTTTTAGGTGTAAAAATATTTACTTTTGGTTTAAATTCTAAGTATTAATATATTGGTATTGTTTTAATTGTAAATAAACATTTAGTTAAACATGTTTCAAAGATTTCAAAAATTTCTAATAAGCTTTTAGTAATCTGTTTATTGTTTAAAAATAAACAATTAGTTTCAATATTAAAGTTATATATAAATATATTTTTGAAAAAATATTTGAACCAAGAAGTTATTGTTAATTTTTTTATAGCTTGTACATATAATAAGAATATTTTTGTCATTTTAAAAAATAACTTTAATAAGGATAATATTAAGTATAGTACCAGCTTCAAAAAATGTATAAATTTAAGTTTAGTTAATTCTTTAATTGGTAGTTATTTGTTAAGTTTTCTATTTAAAAAAACTTTAAAAACATGAAAAAAACTATTGATTTTATTTTTTTTTGTCCAACTTGGTAAATAAATTTTTTAATACTAATTATAATGTTATTTATATTACTATTGG
This sequence comes from Geosiphon pyriformis, assembly GCA_016748015.1. NCBI lineage: Eukaryota > Fungi > Glomeromycota > Glomeromycetes > Archaeosporales > Geosiphonaceae > Geosiphon > Geosiphon pyriformis. The sequence goes on along the minus strand of JAAOMT010000031.1, from coordinate 373,364 downwards.
TTTTGATAATTTTTTGAACTTAGTATTAACTGATAAAAATTAATAAAAATCAAAAATAATAATATCATAATATATTAATCAATTATTAAATAATAGTATAAATAGTACAGATTAATGAATAAAATTAAAAAATATAATATGTATATGATAGTATATAAAACATATACAAATATATCTAATTTAATATAATTATAAACAAGTAAACTAAGTGATATTTACAATTAAATAAAAAATCTAATATCTTAACAATTATTTATTAATTAGTTAAAATAGACATAATTATGTATAACTCGAAATATGTATATATATAATAGCTTTTTAACTAAGAAAAAAACAGACAAAAAAAAATAATAAAGAAAAAAAAAGTTAATTAGACAAAATAAACAAAAAAAATAGAAGAATTAAATTATAATTTCAAAAAAAGCTAGAAAGTGTGTTTTTCAAGCTTTGTATTATAATATTCACTAATACTAAAATTAGTAAACTTGAAGACTTTTCTCTTGATAATCTGGTCTTTCATAAATAACTCAAAAGACCATTACTTCTTCTTTCTATTATTGTCTTTTTATTGATAAAAACAATAATAAAAACATCTAATACATCAACAAAACATAAACAAAACTCAAACTTAACAAGATTGAAAACATATTAAAAGGATAAAAACTACATAAAATTATCTAAAAACTACTTGTAATAATATCTTGGCCAAAATTAACAGTTAACTTAAAAATTTAAAATAAGTTTTTTATATCTTGAAAAAAATAATAATTTCTAATTAAAATTATTTTACAAATACTAATTTTATTGAATTCTATTTTTTAATTTTAATTTTCTTTAAATTTATTAAAAATAGAGTACTATTTTACTATAAACAAAAAAATACAGATGTTTAATATTAGTACAATATAAAAAATATATATTTACAAAAATTTTAAGAAAAGACATAATTAAAAATATAAAGATATAATAAGAATTTTCCTTGGAGAACTAGTATAGTAGTAACTATTAATAGCAATTTTAACAAAAACATTATACAAAAACAATAAATCAAATAAAAGAACATTTATCAGAAAAATTATTCAATAACTATTAAAAATTAAGAAAAACTCATTAAGCTAATCTTTAAATTCTTAAATAAAAAAATAGTAGTAATTTATTAAATAGAAATCCAGCATAAAATTAAAATCTGAATTAATTAAAACTAATATACTTATTTTTATATTAAAATTAAATAATTTTTTATATTATTACTTAATCTAAAATACTATATAAATTAATTTAATACAACTACTAAAAAAATACTTTTTAACATTTGATGTACACTTTAAGATTTAATTTTAATCTATTTAAGCTATTTAAATTTTAGTAATAATTAATTGTGTAAATTAGTAGATTAAAATAACAAAACTAGTAATATTTATTAATTTTTTTAGCCAAAATTTATATTATTAATTTCAAAAAAGATTGGAATTACCTAATAATTGTTCTTTAACTAAATTAATTTTTAATTACTATATGCATTATCAAATTTAATACTTATTCAGACAAGG
>JAAOMT010000031.1:260951-371794 GCA_016748015.1 Geosiphon pyriformis | reverse complement strand
TTAAATAAAAAAATAGTAGTAATTTATTAAATAGAAATCCAGCATAAAATTAAAATCTGAATTAATTAAAACTAATATACTTATTTTTATATTAAAATTAAATAATTTTTTATATTATTACTTAATCTAAAATACTATATAAATTAATTTAATACAACTACTAAAAAAATACTTTTTAACATTTGATGTACACTTTAAGATTTAATTTTAATCTATTTAAGCTATTTAAATTTTAGTAATAATTAATTGTGTAAATTAGTAGATTAAAATAACAAAACTAGTAATATTTATTAATTTTTTTAGCCAAAATTTATATTATTAATTTCAAAAAAGATTGGAATTACCTAATAATTGTTCTTTAACTAAATTAATTTTTAATTACTATATGCATTATCAAATTTAATACTTATTCAGACAAGGTTTAAAACTTTAAAAACAAAAATAAAGCCTATATTAAAAATTAATCTAATACACTATATTATCTAATACACAATTATTCTTAATAACTTTAATAAAAATACACTAAAAAATCAAAAAATACATCTAATAAAGTTTTTTATTTACTTTTAACAAAAACAAAAAAAACAGCAATAATTAAGATAACCAATAAAAACTAAAAACTTCAGTATAAACATCTTATTAAAAAATTGTGAATTAATAATAAACTTTAATTTTATTATATAAAAAATTTTAAATCACATTATTAAAAATTTTATCTTACTATTTGTTACTAGATAACCAAATTAATATATTATTAGAAGTTATGTCTTCCAAATTTCTAACTATGTTTATATTTTATTTAGAAAAAATTCTTTGAAAGATTTATTTTAAAAAGATATTCTTATAATTTTTAAACTTATTATCTCTACAACCAAACTTTTAGACTATTTGAAAACCTAAACCAAAATTTAAATTTAAACTAAAAATTCAAGTTTAAATGTAATCTAAAAAGCAGAGTATTAAAAAAAAAATCTTCAAGCAAATTAAAATCAGAATTCATAGCTTTTTTTATTTAAATATTTGTTGTTACAGGTGATTATTTGGGGTTTCAAATCAAATAACAAACCTGTAACTTGGTGCTCAATTGATTGTATTGTTTAGGATATCTGAAGGTGCTATTTGTTTAAAAGTTTTGGATTAAGTTCTTTGTATAATGGACAAAAATTTAGTTGTTGTCTTTTCAGTAGCCTCTCGAAATCACAATTCTATCAAATTTTTTTCTCAGTGTGATGACTGGTAATCTGGCAAAAATGCCCTTCTGGTAAGCTATCCTTAAATTGTCAACTTTATACCCTTCCTTTGGAGTCTTTTACTAGGCTATCCTTAACGTCAATAATTGAGCACTTTTCTTTTTAATCAATTAGTAAAAACAAAGAAATAATAAAAGAAAATAAAAAGAAAAATAAAAGAAAAAAAATAAAGAAATAAGCCAAGACAATGAGTATTAGTATTTTATCAATAGCCATGATCAAGAGCTATTGTTCCAGTGTGGTTAAGTATCAATTACTATCAACATAAAGTGTTGATAGTGGAGAGTGAATTGATATAGTAAATAATTATTTATTAATATTTGTGAATAAAAGATTGCTTAGATCAAATCTAAACTGAGAGGTCTGTCTTTTCTACTTCTAATACTACTGCTATATATACATAATTGAGATTCTTCAATTCCTCAATTCTTCACACCAGGAATCCTGAAATTCCTGAAATCCTGCAATTCTTTTAAGAGAAATTCTGCAATTCCTTGTATGAGAATCCTAAAATTCTTGGAATTCTGCAATTCCTTTGAGAGAAATCTTGGAATTCCACATTTTATTATGGTTACTTCTGATTGGCTAATTTTATGCTAATATATACTTCTTATATTCTATAAATAATACTGTAAACTTTTAAGAAATAACTATTTTTTATATTACAAAATTGACTAACTTTATTAGAAAAAAAAAGTTCATATTTGAATTAAAGAAACACAAAAAACAATTCTAGCAAATAATTAAAATAAGATTTATAGTTTTTAGATTTTACTATTTTTCTTAAAAAATACAACCAACTTCTGATATTAAAATTTAAAATTTAAATTTGACATTTTTACACAGTTTTAAAACACATTTCTAAAATATTTTTGTAATCTCAATACTATTATCAAACTTTAAAATAAATTCAATACTATTAAATAACAATCTAATAAAATAATAATTAAATATTTAGATAGATTTAATTATGTCATATAATAAATTAGAGTTATAAAAAACAATTATTACATAGCTTTTTAGATTTTTAATCAGTTTATAAGAAAATTAAAAAATAATATTTTAAACCAAATAAGATTACAACACTCAAAAAAACTATTCCAAGCTATTATATTAGCTTGAAATATTAAGTCAGCCAAAAAAAAAGTTAATCATAATAAAATAATAAACTTGGTAATAAATAACAATAATACTAAAAACTAAAAAACAAGATTATTCAACTTAAAGAGAAATTATATTAGAAAATAGAAGTTATTTTGCTAATACCAGACCCCAGATACCAAATTAATATCAACTATTATAACAGTGAAACCAAATACTTCTTTAAGATTATAGTTATCAAAACCAAAATAGAAATCAATAAAATATAATATGTTATTATTGTCAAAAGTATAGATATATTAAAGCTGAATGCTAATTACTGCAATTCTATTAAAATTTATAAAAAAACAATTTATAAAACTCATTTTTTAGCAATTAATATATAATATTTCAGAATTAATTTTTTTTATTTTATTTTATTTAATGAATGAAGTCCAAACACTACCTAGTATAATACATCATTAAATGATCTAAACTAGGTGTGAATCATGCCTTTTCTGTACATGACCAGCCACTCAGACCAGTCAGAACAACACTATGCACTTATATGAACAGAAACCTCTTTACAAGCACCAGAAAAAAATAAACAAGACCTACAAAACCCGAAATGAATGCTAATTGTATTAGCAACCTCCAACAATCTAACAACACCTGCTAAAAGGCCCATAGAAAAACCAGAAACAGAGGCAGGAACAGAGCCATTACGAGGAATCAGCCTACCCTTTTCTATTACTGCCCAGTGTCTCACACAAACCAACCAGATTTCATCTGGAATACAGCACAAAACTCATGCACAAAAGACACCATATTACAAGCTGCCACCCTGGAATCCTCAAAAACAGAGACAAATTCACAATACCAATTATTGAAAACAAATCCTTTACATAGGGCCACCCCAACCACACAATTTGAAGCACAAGTAGACAGTAACTGGAAAATACATGAAGAAGAACGAGATAAACCAGAGCATGCTTTCTAAACAGCTGCATAAGTGTTCATCAAATGCTCATGGCCAATGGCATCAAAAGAGCAGGAAAAAACATGATCAGAGATCTCAACCTCATTACAGAATAAACACACTACACTGGGGTAAAGCTTATCATATAGACACTTATGCACAGCAACAAGAAGTCAATGATGTAGAGCCTTTATGAAATAAGTCTGAAAGCCAGCAGTATACAAATTAGTAAAGCCAGCAGCCATATGGGAATTTGGGTGTCACACCAAAACAGACCTGGCCCAATTAACATCACTTCGCAAACTATCCACCAAAACTCGGGAACCGGATCCAACCTCCCAACACACCCGATGAACTGACCAGAAGATATCATAAACAAAATGTCTTGAATTACCAAAAATGGCAGAGTCACCAGCCCTCAAAAACCATTCATCAACCCTGTGCAGCAGCTACCAAGAAGATGAGGCAGTGACCCCTGCAAGTGAGTCAGCATGTTCATTGCTAGGGACACCTGAATGATCTTTTACTTTGACCCAATTCACATCCAAATTCTTATCACGAATAACATTAGCAATGTGGCAATGCTCAATCCAACAACAATTCCTGAAGTCTGGCCGAGCTAGTAGAGATTCGGATTTGCATGCATCCAAAGCAGCCTGGCTGTCCGAGAACAAATCCACTGAATGAAAAGCGGGAACACACTCGAGAGCCAGAGCAATGGCCTGCAACTCCATAAGCATAGAGGAAACCAAACCAGACATCTTCACATCCAACCCCGAATCAATGTCCTCAAAGAAAACAACAGCACCAGCCTTCATACCAACAGTATCCAGACCACTTAAAGACCCATCCATATATACAGAGAGGTGAACAGCAGCATCAATGTCCAACAAATTGTCGCAAACAATGCCAAAATTGTGAGAAAGTCAAATATCAGGAGAAGCATGATCACTCACAGGAGGAGAGCTCACAGAAGAAAGAACAACGCTACCAAGAAACTGAACAGAAATATCAAACCAAACAGAAACCGGGCCATGGGAATCCAGTCTTTTCCAACATTTGAAGATCTTCCAACTGAAAGCAACACCATGTCTGTCACAAAGCTGTTCCACAAAAGTGATACCATAGTGCTTGAGCGAAGGGACACATTTGAGAAATCTTGGCTCACCTAAAACAATAGACATAGGAGTGCCATCCTGAAAATGAAAAGCGCTGGCCAGAGAAATGCCCAAAGACAAGTCACATCCAGAAAAAATACGAACTACACCTGACAGAAAGTTGTTTGAAAGGCTAACATCAACATAAGCTGAAAACAGCAAAGAGTGACAGGGATGCCAACTAAGAGCCTGAAGATCATGAGACCTGTGAGAAAACAAACGACCCAAAATACCAACTGAATTCGCAAAAGCCAAAACAGCAGCCAATTTACTCTCAGCTTGGATCTGTTCAAAAGTTTTAAAATTGTACAAAAAAGGATGATAAACTGCATCATTGGAAAAGTCGAATGGCAGCCCAGACTTAGACTTCAAGCATCTGCGAACCATAGAGTCCCACTTATTATACACATTAACAGGAACGAAGCTGAACTGAGTTCTGTAGCTAATGATAGGCAGAAGAACTGCAGAAACCAAATACGTGAATTGTTTGTCTGAAATTGCCTTTCTCAGAACAAGATTAACAAAGAACTGAATGTTCAAGCGAGCTTTAGCCAGACTAGGCATCGAAAGACCTTCAGAAGACAAAAAAATACCCAAATACTAATGAGATTCACCCTTCTTGGTGATAAAGATAGGCAAGCCACTAATAATTAAAGAAGAATTCACAATCTGGCTGTTGATAGAAATGGCTACAGTCTTGTCATTGTTAATTGAAATGTCATTAATCCTAAAAAATTCACTAGCAACATTGAGGATGTGCTGCATAGCAGCCCGGCTACCACCAATCCAAATAGTATTATCTACAAAAGCACCCACAGCCAAGAATGACGTCAATCTGGCCTGAGGCTCTACCTGGCCAGTTCTGGAAATAAAATGAGAGTTCAACCTGTAACCACACACACTTTCCTGTCATTTGACTTTACACAAGAGTGAATCATAAAATATGCACCAAAGAAGTGGCAAAAAAACCTCCTCTTGGTCCAGACCATCGTGAACATAGTAACCATCAGTCAAGCCAAAATCCGTCATCACCCTGTTGGTGCAACTATTGTGAATGTCATCAAAAAATCTAATAAACTTGTCACACATCTTAATCCTAATCAAACTTCTTTTGAGATGCATTCAGCCAACAGAATCATACGCTTTTCGCATATCTTACAAAACCAGCCACAGTTCCCAGCCCTTTTCCAATGCATCTTCCACCACAAAACCAATGGCAAAAATGGGTGATTGTGTCAACGTACTCTTTAATACAGAGAAATTGTTCCCACACAGAACATTAAATCTGTTGCAGACTGAAGAAATTCTGTTCGAGAGAATCTTAGAAAGAATCTTGCAGGCCATTTCAATCAATGCAATAGGACGGGTATTTGTAAGAACGCCCTCCCATTCATACAGTTTAGAAATCATTGACACCCAAGCTTCCTTCCAAGGTCCAGGTACAGATTCATGTTCCAAACAAAAATTCAGCAATAACAAAAGCATATCCAAAACCATTCTATCACAGTGTTTCCACAATTTATTGGAGATACCAGAAAGACCAGCCGCCTTACCATTGAACAAATTAAAGACAACTGTAAGCAACTCATCAAAACCAATCGAACACATTACTTCAGAGAAGACATCATCAAAGACATAATTCAAAGACTGAAATTGGTGCACCCAGTCATCAGAAATATCTGGCATCACTACACACTTCTTAGTTCAATCTTCCATGATCTTATCAACCTTAGATTTAACCAAATTCAGCTCTAGAACCAACTCTTCACCCATGACCAAGTGATTCAATACCACCTTATGGAAAGGACACTCCAGAACACTTCTGATGGTGCATCACTTGTCCATTTCAAAACTCTCCATTCTTCTCTCAATAGCCTGTCTAATACGAGATTCCTCAGTGTGTTTAGACTCCATCATCTTTGAAGAGCAGTAAACCTTCCTTGCTTTAGCCAGTTCAGAGTGAATAGCATTAAAACCAGAATTCAAAAGAAACAGAGACTTCACTGGCGAGGCGCCAACTGAGTCAAGCCTATCCCATGTATCCAACAAAGAAGCAAAATTCCCACCAAAAACCAGATGAAAGGCCTTAACCAGCTTAGACACAAGCAGTTCCAGTCTATAAAACTTAGAAAAAACCTTATTGAAAACACTACTATAACTCTTGAATCATTTTTTCTTGAACGTCTCACCAGCTGAGAGAATCAATATTTTGCAAACAACGTCCCACATTGCATCCTTATCTGAAAACTTTGTAGCTGCAACAAATACGTCTGAAAGCATAGAAGCATTAGCAGCTGTAGCATTCTTAAACTCCAACCACTTTCCATTACTGGCATTTTTAACATCGAACTTCTAACAATCTTTATTGGCCTGTTTGCATAGTGACAGTAGCTGCACATCCAACAAACCACCCAGACCCACAGAAACAGAAACAGCCCTATGATCAGTATTAAAAAAATACTCAACACCCACCACACCACGATCCATGATTGCATTAACTAAACTAGAGGAGACCAACACGTAATCAATTGTCTTGGCAACACCACAAGAATTGCACCATGTTGGTGACCTCACAAAAGTGCTTCCACTTAGAGAGTTAACCAGACCCAAATCAAAACATTTCCTGAAACTGGCACATTTATGAGACCCATCTTCATTGAAATCACTACCAAGAATGACAAAAAAAGTCTTATTCACAGCTTTGGAAACGAGAAAATTGATATCACTAGTCTGAGAAAACTGAACCACTGAAAACATACCAGCATACAGCCCCAGAATAAACACAGAAAGCTTATTTCCAAAGAGCAGCCTTATTGATAACAGCCAACCAGGTACCTCTGAAATCTTGCACACATGCTTTGCTAAAGAAGAGTCTATAATTATTGCAACATCAGATCCCATGTGACCAGAATCCAGACCAAAAGTAAAAACATGAACACCATCGAACTTATCAGTGATCCATGGACAAACCATGTCTCTCAACTTTGTCTCAGTAACAATGGAGACCAGATTGTTCATGTCCTTATGTCAACGTATAATGTCTGTCTGCTTCGCACAATTGTTCATACCTTTGACATTACACGCAGCAATTTTCCAAATTAAGTGAGTCATTGAGAAGACAGGGGAACTGACAAACCCAAACCAAAGCACAAAATATTTAACTTATCCAAAACTGAACCAACTGAGACCTCCAAAGCAATCAACTTTGTTTCCAAACCACCCACTTTGGCAGTGAGAACTTTGGAACTACTAGAGTTGAGCTCAACAACAGCATTGTGAACAATAGATGAAGGAGTGCCAGACAAGACCAAAGCAGTATCCACAATCATATCAGAATCCACATCAGAAGTCAAAGTCTCAGAAACAGCAGGAAGAGAGCTCAAAGAAGGATTCGCCGCAGGAACCAAACCAATGGATTTCAGTCGAACCAAAATGCCAGAAACACAGTCAGTCAAAAGCTCCAAAGAGCACTCCAAAATTGCCAGCTGGTTATTCAAATGAGAAATGGTGAGAGAATTAGTCGTCATTGAAGGAGTAACCAAACCAGAATGCAAACCAGCACCAGCCAAACCAGAGAGAACCACATGAGAAGGAGAGCCACCAGCAACTTAGGCCCATGTTTTATTACCAAATAAGACTGGACGAGCAATAAGAGCCAACTTTTTCTTATATATCCCAGCCAGATGAATCCGATCTTGATCAGAAACCACCCTCTTCCCACGAACACCAGAATTCTCACCCAAGGAACAGTTGACCGTAACATAACCAAATTTTTTACAATGAGTGCAACTGGCCAAAGAAAGACCAGCCTAATGCAAACTTACACTTTTGAAAACTGGAACGGTACCAATAGCAGCCAACTTGAACACCTCATCACCAAAACAAATTATAGCACATCTATTATGAACATATAAATTAGGATTACGGCCAATAAAACAAGTTTTCCCACCATATGATTCCAACAAACTGGAAAGATTATGAGCAGTAGTGCCAACTGGAAGAGTATAAAGCAAAGCCTGATGCTGATCTCTTGATACCCACATTTGTTTATCACTGACTGCCAAAGCCACATGCACCAAATTTTTTCTCATAAGGACTAACCATTTGGATACAACCAGACTAGCTACTTCAGACGACTTAAACTTAACCAGGGTCTTTTGCCAAAGACCAATCAGCTGTATTTTGATTGAAACAATTTTGCCAAATTTAGAAAATGCTGAATCCACTGCCGATTTGAGAAGATTTACTGGGATCTTCTTAACAATCACTTCCCAATCTGAATGTCTGTTTACTTTCCTTAGATTATTATTTACCAAAATCTTCTCACTAATTGCCAATCCCCTTGCCTTAAATAAATTTTTTTCAGATGTAAATAAAGATCTTATTATTCTTAGAAATTTTGAAGAAATTGAAGCTCTCCCAAATCCATTAACTTGATAAAAAATTTTTTTAACTGCCATCAACCTATCAACATTTGTCTGCCGAAACCTCAATATCCAATGTGAAAGATTTTACTGGCTTAAAATTCCTTTTTTCCAGGGCATGTAACCTAATATGCGGCACCTGATTGGCACCATCAACTATAAGGAGAGGAAGCTTTAGCACATCGTCATCATCACTTATACGGTTAAACAACAGTTGTTTTGGTGGGTTGTCCAGCATGTATGTTTGAATACGAGTCTTCCTCGGCATATTTTCATCTATGCCATTGTTCTTACCAAATTCTGCATAGCTCATCTCTTTGACAACCAAGTTTATCATATTTTCTGCATCCAAAAGACCACTCACACTGCTCGCTATGTTGCTGACATCACTACCCCAGGACACTGCAGGTTTGGCACCAGCTTTACCCAAATCTTCCAAGCTAATAGGGCCAGCAGATGTATTGACCACACTGCCAACAGCAGCAGGCTTTTTAGGTTTCTTGTAGGATGCACCACGCAAGTGAGCACTCACCAAACACTTAGATTTAACACCAGAATGGGTTCCCAAACCCACCAAAATAGAACCCGAACCACCAGCAAAAGAGCCTGTTAGTTCTATGTTAACATAAAAAGGCATATTGAGAGAAATAACTTTAAGATGAAAGGGGAAAAAAGGAACAAGGAGAAAGCTATTCTATCAGTTTACTTCTTGTTCTTGCTATGGTCAGGAGATTGACGAAAGAAAAAGTGCAAATTAAAATATATTTTTTTTTTAGAATTAATACTTAGTACCAATTTTATAGTGTTTTTAATAATAGCTATTATGACAATAAAGCTCAGCTCAATCATAATACTCAGTTCTATTACAACAATTATAACAATTATTAGCTTTCAAATTATATTTTTAATACTCAAATTGAAGAAAAAATTACTTATTTTCAAATTTAAACCTTTTGGATTAGCCAACAACAAACATAATAATATCACAAAACTCTAATTAAAATAAATAATACAATATTCTTATATATTATTAACAAATATTTTTTAACTTATCTAAATTATAAAATTCTTATAATATAATGTTTTATAAAGATCAGAACATATATATTATTAAAAATTCTGTTATTAATACCAATAAAAATACCAGCATGATTTTTTCTATAACTATTACTTAACAAAACATTAGCTGTTATATTTTTTTTTGAATTTAAGAAAAAAAATCCACCTTTATTTTGTTTAATAAGGTTATTTTAAATAAAGATAAATCAATTATTGTTATATATACTAAAACAAAAGCAGATAGTAAATCTATTAAACTGGTTTTAGATAGCAAATTAGCAAAAAACATTATTATTATTTAATTAATGAACCAATTAAGTTATTAAATTAACAGAAATATTAACTCTTTTATTATTACTGCTAACAGAACCAAAAAAATACTAATTAGAAAAATTAACTTCTTTTTCTTTAACATAAACAAAATAATTATTTTCATTAAAGTATTAATAATAGATACAACTTAATACCAAGCACTAGTTAGAAATAATTGGTTAAAAAAAACAAATATTACTTTGAATTAATTGACTTAAAAATTACAACTAATATATCAAGAACAATACATATAAGTATATACTATATACAGATATTTTAAAAAAAATTTCTATATAAATAATCTTCTCCAGTTTGAATTTGAAAAAACATTGAAAACAAAAGCCATTAAAGCATATTAGGTTGTATAAAATGAAAACAACTATAAAAAACTACCATCTATTTCTGTGTAAACTAATATAACTTTTAACTTTATTTTATTTTATTTTTTTTGCCTCCAATATTACTAAAGTTATCAACCAAAATTACAATATTTAATTTGTCAAAAAAACTATCTTTTATAATAGTTTATATTATTTTATATGAAAATAATTAACAAACCACCCACTATTATTGTAATTAATATTATAAAAAAACGTATAAATATTTAAAATAATCAAAAAAATAAGACAAAACTTTTTATATTGTATATGAAAAATTTTACCCAATAAATATAATTAAATTAATATGTAATTTAGAGAAATCAGATGTAATCTCACTTGTTAATATACTGTTTTTATTATTAACTAGATAAAAAAAGAACTTTTTTTGATACTGCTTATAATAGAACTCTAAATTACATTTATTATTACTTAAATAATGCTAAATAATTATATAATATAGTTAAAGCAAACATATAAAGTAAAATGGCTAAAGAAATTTAAAATTGAAAAACACTGTCAAAAGTTATTAAAAAAATTGCTAACACAATTTTTTAGACTCTTTACAAGAATTTCAAAATTATTATCAAGAATTTTGTTTAACATAAGCAGAACAAAAACAATACTTTGTATATATAAATACTTATTTGTATGAAAACTGTTTAATTTTTGTTAATTTCAATTTAAATTATCTAAAAAAACAGCTTAATTTAGAAATTATTTAAATTATAAAGCATAAAACAAAACTTTATAAATATTAAAAATGTTATCAAACGACTTGCATATTTTTATTAATTTTTGACAAAAATTAAATATTAAACACTTCATTAATAGCAACCAAAAAATTCTTCCAAAGTAAGTATATTTAACCAATGCTGAATTTAATTTCTAATATTTTGAGAACTAAAACATTAATATTAGAACTATTTGTTATTATTAAAATAAACTTAAAAATAGTATTTAAAATACCAATTAGAGTCATAATATAAATAGTCTTTTAATCTAATTTAACTAAGAAGAAAATTAATATTAAAAGAGAAATTATAGATTTTGAATACATAAAAAATTTTATAATCTTATTATATAATAAATTAAACTAATTATATGTGATTGAATTAAAAAAAATTATACAAGCAATTTTTTTATCTTTATTCTGAATTGCTAGATTAATTACTATTGAAACCTAAAAAAAGTTAAAAAAAATTAAATAAGAAATCCAAGAATTTAGTTCTATAGAAACAGTTACTTTACCTATTAACTATATAGAAATAACACAAAAAATATAAAAATAATCTAAATTGATAAAATAATTACAATTTTACTATTTGAAATATACTTATTTAATATCTATAAGAAAACAATAGAAAAAAATCTTTTATTTAAGTCTTATATTATTATCTATAAACAATTTCCAATTGGTTTTACCAATTTGTATATATTATATTATAACTACTTATAAATAAAAATATTTATTTACAACTTATCCAAAGAAATTATATATTTACTTAAGAATATAGTTTTAGAATACTTAAGTACAAATATTATTATTTAACAAAAATTTTAAAAAATCTTTAACTTTTCTCAATTGGTATTATATTGTGAAACTAAACCAATTTTGTTAAAGTCAACTCTTAAATACTACTAAATAACCAATAAAGAGTTAATTAAGCTTAATCTTAGATTACTAGACTTTTTACAACAAAAACAATTAAAGACACTTATTTTAAAATTTTTAGACATTTTTGTCACAAAAAATAAAATTGGTCAAATTAATTTGGCTTATTACCAGATTCATATAGGAAATATATTACCTATTAAGCAATATATTTATTAAGTATTATTATTTGAACATAATTTTATAAAAAAAAAATTAATTAAATATTAAAAAATAGACTTATACAATTTTTTTTGAGCTTATAATCTTTATTTATTATTTTAGTATAAAAAAAAATAAAAAAGTCCGATTCTGTATTAACTATAGAAAACTCAATAATATTATCAAGAAAGATGTTTATTTTTTACTATAAATTAATAAAATCTTAGATACTTTAGAAAAATCTAAATAATTCTTGACCCTAAATTTTACTAGTAAATATTAATAAGTAGTTATAAATTGCAATAACTGAGAAAAACTATCTTTACAACTTAAAATAACAATTACAAATTTAATATAATACTATTTAAATTAATCAATATTTCTATAATATTTCAATAACTAATAAATATTGTTTATTTCAGAGTTTTGTGAAAATTCATAATAGTCTATTTAAACAATACAAATATATCACTAATATTGAAAAGTATTTTAAATATTTACAACAAGTTTTCATAAAACTTTAGACTATTAAACTAAAACTTAATTTCAAAAAATGTTTCTTCAGAAAATTACAACTTACTTTTCTAAAACATATTATTGAAAAAAACAGAATAAAATCCAATTCTGCAAAAATTAAGAAGATTAAAATTTTTTTTTGTTCTTAAAATCTAACTGAACTTTGGAGATTTTTAAGATTTATTTTATACTACTAAAGATTTGTAAATAACTTTTTAACAGTAATTTAATCTCTAAATTAATTATTAACTAAAGATACAAAATAAAAATAGAATAAAAAATAAAAATAAACATTTAACTACTTGAAACAAAAGTTCATTAAAGCTTCAATCTTAGTATATTCCAATTTTACTAAGAAATTTATACTTATAACTAATGTTTCTAAATAGACTTGAATGTTATTTTGTTACAATAAAATAAAAAAAGAGCATATAATCATATATATTAATAAAGGCTTAAGCATAGCTAAAAAAAATTATGCTACTTACAAAGTAAAATGTCTTGTAATTATATAGATCATAAAATTTTAGACAATATTTATTATGTAACTCTTTTAATATTATTACAAACCACAAAAAACTTATTTGGCTAATAAACAAAAGCTTATTAAAAAAATATTATATCAAATAAATTACTTTATTACAACTTTATATCTATAATATTATTTGTAAAAAAGATACCAAAAACACCAATACAAACTGTTTATTGCAAATAAAACACATATAATTACCAAAAACCACTTATTACTTGATTAAAATAAACACTAAAACATATTAATACCTAATATAGTATTTTATAATTCTTTAATTACCAATAAAATTATTGTTAAAAAAACAAACAAAAATCCAAAAACAAGCTAAATACTACCTAATTAAAAACAATATACTATATTAATTTCACTAATATAATCTATTTTAAATAATTATTAAAACTAAAAAAAAAATTATTTTTTATAATATACATTTAAATTTAAATGTAAAACACTTTGCAAAAAAAGCCAGAATTTAGTAGACAACTAGTTTGTATTATTGAACAAAGATATATGTTAATATTATTCAATATATTTACAATTGTAATATATATTAAAAAAAGAGAAAATTAAGAGTAACCAAACTTTTGTGATCTATTAAAATAAGAAAATTATTTAATAAAATAGAAATTAATTTGGTAAAATTACTAACTATTATTATCAGAAAAAATTAATATATTGTAATTATTGTGAACTACTTAACAAAATAACCAGAAACAAGAGTTATTAAAACCACAAATGCTATATCAGTTGCTGATTTTATATATAAAAATTTAATGTGTAAACATGACTGTTTAAAAAAGCTATTTTCAGATTAAAAAATTTATTTTGTAAATAATTTGCTTATTAAAATCAGCCAATGTTTTGGAATAAAATAACTTTTTTTATTATTTTTTTATTTACAAACAAATAAAATTAATAGAATATTTTAATAGAACATTATGTAAATTACTGGCAAAAATAAGCAATAAAATAAAACAAAAATGAGATTTATTTATTTTTTCAGTTTTATTAATATATTGAACATTAAAACATGACACTATAAAATTTACATTATTTGAATTAATATGTAAAAAAAATACTATATTATTTATAGAACTAATAATAAATATCTACTTAACAGAACCAATAACAAAAAAAATTTATAAAAAACTATTAAAAAATAAATGTATAAATTACTAAAAAAACTAAAAGACAATTGCTAATATACAATTAATAGTATTAAATATTTTTAAGAACAATAAAAAATTTAATATAATATTAAACTCTTAAAACAACCTATTATTTACAAAATAGGAAACAAAGTTTTATTATATTAAACAAAAACAAAAAAACAATAAAGCAGAAAATTTAACAACAAATAAAACAATCTTTTCTATGTTTATAATGTCTTAAATAATAAAACATATAAGTTATATTTAAGTGAAAAATTTTTGAAAAAAGTTGTATATAATAACTAATTAAAAATTTAATATTAATAACAATTATCTGATTTATTAATATCTAAATTAGGAACACATATACTAATTGTGTCTTTTAACCAAATTTTATAAGACTTAAAGCTAATAGTAATTATTAAATATTATTTATAAGACAATTAATTCAATTAATCACATTTGGATTATCATTATTAATATTTAAAAAAAATTAAAATAATTCCAAAAATAGTTAAAAAAAAATCAAAAACATCAAATTATTAAAAAATTTCTTTAATTTTTATATATAAAATAGTTTAGTTTAGTTATTTATTTATCTATTTTATTATAAATATATCTAAAGATATCATAAATACTTCTTAATTTTTATTTCAATTACTACAAAAAAAAATTTTTCATTAGAAATTACTCTTAATAATTCTAAAATATTATATATAAAAAATCTAGTCATATGAGAAAACAAATTAAACACAAACTATTTTAACTCTTATTATGAGAAATAAAAAAGTGCTAACATATTAATTAATAAAATCATGAAAAAATTTCAGTTTCTAAAAAGTACAATGTTCAAAAAAAAACAAATCTAATTGTTTTTTTTTATTATATGTATTTTATAATAGCCACACAATTAGATCTTCAAACAATTTATAACAAGAAAAACAACAAAGAATTTAACAAAACAAAACTTCAGAAGTTTGAAAAACTAATTGAAAAAAACAACTTTAAATACTATTTTAAGACAGTATACCGACTTTATGTGTTGTTTTAACACTGCCCAAAAGTATTATTAACAAATAAAAAAATATATTTATTTTTAATAAAATTAGAAGGCTTACTAATAACAAATTTTAAGACTTATAAGAATAAATAGTTTAAACAAGTATACAGATTTTTATGTTAAACATTAAATTGAAAAAATGCACATTAATTTTAACAAAACTTAATTTTAAGAAGAAAATAATGTCATCTAATAGAAATTAACAAAAATCAAAAATAATAATAATATAATATATTAACTAATTATTAAATAATAGTATAAATAATAAAGATCAACAAATAAAATTATAAAATATAATATGTATATAATAGTATACAAAATGTGTACAAACATGTCTAATTTAACATAATTATAAACAAGTAAGCCAAAAGACATTCACAATTAAACAGAAGATTTAATAACTTAGTAATTATTTATTAATTAGTTAAAATAAGTACAATTATATATAATTTAAAATATGTATATATATAATAACTTTCTAATTAGAAAAAAAAACAGACAAAAAGAAAATAATAAAAAATAAAAAAAAGTTAATTAGACAAAATAAATGAAAAAAATGAAGAAATTAGATTATAATTTCAAAAAAAGCTAAAAAGTATGCTCTTTAAGCTTTATATTATAATATTTACTAATATTAAGATCAGTAAAATTGAAGACCTTCTTTTTTATAATTTAGTCTTCCATAAACAATTCAAAAAACTACTATTTTTTTTAACATTATCTTTTTATTGATAAAAACAATAGTAAAAACATTTAATACACTATTATAAATAATTATTTAAAATTTGAAACAAATAACAAACTCATAACTTGGTGCTTAATAGCTTGATAACATTAGTAATATCTAAAAGTTTTGGTAATTTGAAGGTTTTTATATTTTGAAAGTTTTTATATCTGAAAGTTTTGGGTTAGAGTTTTTTGTTTAATAGACAAAAATTCAATAATTGTTTTTAGTAGTCTTTTGGAATGATTATTCTATCAAATTTTTTTCTTCAACATAATAACCAGTTTATTCTGGCAGTTATGCCCTTCTGATAAGCTATTTGTTAATTTATAAATTCTATACTCTTATTTTTGAGTTTTTTATCAGGCTATTTTTGACATTAATTAATCAGTACTTAATTTCTTAGATTAGTAAATAAACAACAAACAACACAAAAAAAAATAAGAATTAGTATCTTATCAATAGCCATGATCAAGAGCTATTATTTTAGTATAATTAAGTATTAAATATTATCAATACTTTATGTTAATAATAGATAAATAGTAAAAATTTTCAATTAAATGACAATAATATAGATTAGATGATAATATGTATGTTTATTGGATATTTTTGGTAAGTTTACTTTGGTTAATATTATTATTTATAAAGTGATGGATTAATTAATAAATAAAAAAGAGATCTTAAACTAAAATTAAACTGAATTCTGAATACTTTTTTTGCTTTTAATGCTACTACTATATATATATATTTGGTATTATACAGAATTTCTTCAAAGGAATTCTGGAATTTTTTTATTATTATATTTACTTTCAATTGGCTATTTCTTTAACTATATAATATTCTTAATTTTTTTAAGTAACACTGTAAATTATAAACTTTGTACATAATTTCAGGCTAATTTATAAAAATAATATCTAGTTTGTTTATTCTAAATATCAGACTTTTATAGAAAAAGATAGTTTAATTCTATATAATAAATTTTTTTTGTAGGTATTATTGGTCTGTTATTTATTTTGTTTAATAATATAGTTAAATTGTTTAAGATTGTTAAAGTCTTTAGTGTTAATTTTAGTATATATAAATTATGTTCAGTTTTTTTAAGTATTAGAAACATAGTTTCTATATATATATAATTTAAATTATTTATTTTAATATATTAAACTAGGCAGTATTTAAATTTTATTTATTAAATATAATAAAAAAAATTTACAATATTAAAAAAAAGAATTAAAATTTTTAATAATAATAATAATTAATTTTATATTAATTTAATTTTTTATTATAATTTTAAATAAATAAATAATTTTTTTTATGTTTTAAATATGTTTTAAATATTTATTATCAACAATTTAAATCATATTTTTTTTATAATTTTTTATATATTTATTATTAATTTTTTTAATTTTTATTATTATTTATATTTTTTAAATATTTATTATGATTTTTTTAATTAAAATAATTAATTTTGTTTTTATTATAATATTAAATAAATAAAAATTGTTATATTATTTAAAAATATTGTTTTTATAATAATATTAAATTAATAAACTATTTTTATTATGTTTTATTTTACAAAATATTAGAAATTAAATAAAAAAACTTTTTTCTTTAAAAAATTTTGAACATAAAAAAAAAAGAAGTTTTTTTTGTGTTTTTTTTTTTTAATTTTGATTATGTTTTTTTATTGTTTTTTTATTTTATTAATTTAAAATTATTACAATTATTATTATTAAAATACATAGTATATATTTTTAACAAATTAACAAATACAATTATTTTAAAAATAAAATTGCAAATAAATATTATACACTATGTAAAAATTAAGCATTTTATTAATTATAATTTATTTTTATTGTTTATTTTTTTTGGTAATTAATTTTGATATTATTTTAGATTCAAAAAAGTTTTATTTTTTTTTATTAATATTTATAATTAATAAATTTTTTTACTTTTTTATTTATTTTGAATTTTTAAATACAATTTTAGCTTATATAAGTTTTTTGTGTTATTATTGGTATTTTTTTTAAAAAACCACCATCAAAATTTATTTATTTGTTTCGTTTTTATTATTATTTATAATTGCAAAATAAAAATATTAAGCTTCATGTTAAAAAACCAAAAAATTTTAATTAATGAAAGTGCATAATTTAATTATTGTATTTAATTATACTTATGAATTTTTTGTAATTTTTATAATGGCTAAAGTAAATCTCAAATATTGATTATTATTAAATAATGGATTGGAAACAATGAAAAATGAGAACAGCTTTCAGATGAATTCAAGTGTCTTAAATGTGGTATCTTGGGTATAATCATTAATGGATCTCTTATATGTCTATTTTATGACACAGATAAAGGGATGATAATATATTTGAGGCCGGCTTGCCGAAATGTTCAGAATGTTATCGCACATTAAAAGATCCACTTTTGGTATAAATTTTGTGAATTATCATGATTTCGGGAACAGTTTATAGCGGAAATTTAAATATTGATAATTATATATACTCTACATACAAAATTTCGGAAAGCTGCAGGGGATGTCTGGAATGGATTTCTCCCGGTTAGATCACATTTTTAGAAAGGTAGGAACGGATGATTTGATGTTGTTGAAGAAGGCAAATGGGAGAGAAACAAATTCTATTTTGTGAAGAGAAATCAAGAGTATGAGCGAGGTGGGGTTACGAGAGTTGCTTTAAAATGTTCTAAAAATAGCCGAAATATGGGATTTCAATTCAATTGAGGTAATTTCGTTTACTAATACTAAAAAACGCATCATTGCCCATCTTAACTATACCTCTTGCAATACATCTTTGAATACTATGGAAATACATCCTTTAACATTCAAATAATATAAGGATTTGATTTTCGAGAGTAATATACTAATCACGGACTGATTACCTTGATTAAACAATTCTTTTCCATTTCCGTGATGATATCTTCAGGGGATGCTTTGATCACCTATATTTAAAAGAATTCGACTAGAATTCACGAAATGAAGCTGAAGATCATCAAGAAGAAATTAACTCTTCAAATTTCTACTGCTGTCTTTTCTTGCATACATTGCTCCCAACCATGCAAAAGCATTGCTTCCTAGCCAGAAGAGACCACAGATGTTAGAAGTACTAATTTGGAATAATATAAAACCTCAAAGAAAAGACTATTCAGTTACATACACTGGTATTTTTTTTGTAGATTTCGAAGCTTTTCTTTTACTGCTTGTTTCTTCTACTTCCAAGGCGATTTGGAGAACATATTTATACTTTGCAATTGCCTGATTCCGACATGCATTCTCAACTTGACAGTAAAAAAATCAAGAATCCTATTGAACAAAGCTAATCAAACAATCACTCAAGTAGCTGTTCTTCACCAAAGGCCGACCACCCCTGCACATTACTGACTTCCGACAGTCCTGTTCTGCCACAGGCGCTTTCATGTTTAACAGAAGAACATTTCCTCTGACATACCATTGACTCATAAAAAAAGACAGGACGCGTCGATACTCTGTTCGTGTTTGTGCAAGTATCCTCGCCAGCCACCATCGTATTTAATAGAGATTGATGATTAGCGCCACACAATATGTTCTTAAATTTTTGGTTGGTAGTGTCACGTAACTCCTGAATTCTCCATTTCCCCATTTCCTACGACGCGACATCTTGGGTAAAACCTCATTGACATTTGCTTATTGATTGAATCTTCACACAGCACAAATTTTCTTCTACGCTGAGTGATCTGTTCATTGAGGTCATATTCAGATCTCTGCTGTTACGTTTGAGAATATGTCCACGAATTTACTCGCCTCTGGCTCGGCCAAAGTAAAAGTATGGAATCTTTCTCCAAGTTTGGCAACTATAGAAAAAAATGACTCAACCACAACCAATAAAGCGCCTGAGCAATTGGTTGGTCTTGAGAAAGTCTCTTTTTCCCCTTTAGGTTCGACAGCAGTTAACTGCGTGCGCTGGAGTCAAGATCGTATCCTTTTTATTGTAAAAGGTCTCTTGATGTACCCACTAGCAGTTTTTAAAGATTCTTCACTTTAAAACATAGATAAGCATCTCGCTGTTGTCGGTAACGAGGGTGGAATATCAATACATGACCAAAATGGGACAAGGCTTCATTCGATACCGCTGAATGTCACAGAGGAATCGGTTAGTCTAATTCCTTAGTTATATTACTTCTTTTGATTTCTGAAATTTCTCTGTTAATAATGTAGGTATATCCCACTATCAATGCTCTTCGTTTTGCCAGTAAATCGCGATATATTCTGTTCGGAGGTACAGATAAGGATGTTCACATTTGGGATCGGGAACAACAAGCTTACGCTGATCCTCTTCAGGTAAACTCTTATATTTCTATGTTTTTTTGGAAAATTTTCTAAATTTTAAATTTTCCGAAACTGAATAGGGACATCGTAGCACGATAACATCCCTTGATTTGAACTTGGACGAAAATTTAGTTGCTAGCTCTAACTCTGGAGGTAATATTATTGTACATAATCGACGACAGGCTTCATCAAATAACTTAATAGTGTTAACCTCTCAGGTATTGTAACCACAATTTTTGCTCATTTATGAAGCCGCACGATCTTGGTTAACTAAATTTATTGTTAATCTTCTACAAGCCTATCAATATTTTGGAGTATTCATATTACAAACCAGGGCTATTAGCTGCTGGAGGAGATGATTGCCATTTACGACTATGGGATACCTCTGCGTCCACAACAGCACTCCAAACATTTGAAAATGTACATCATCAATCAATAAAAGGAATAGCTTTCTCGCCTCAAAATTCATCTTTAATGTGCAGTTCTGGTCTTGACAAAAGAATTGTACTATATGATGTCGGCAAGAAAGTGTAAGCTTACTTTAAGTTAAATTCAAAGTGTACCTAGGAATGGTGCAAGCAGACCGGCCTTATCATTGCCCTGTGCTTATTATTAAAGGAGTCTGAAAACTTTATATACCGATTCGCCTTTGACCACTTTAGCATTTAAACCAGATGGTTTTACACTGGCTGCAGGGACTATGCAAGGTATATAAATGATTTTTACCATCCTCAGATCTCTAAATTAATCCAATTTTCTTGTATAATTTTAGGTGATATCATTGTATATGACTTGCGATCACTTAGCAAACCAATGGGCTTATTATTAGGAACCGAACATCATCCTATTCAATCTCTTCATTTCCAGGTATTTGACAAATTTTAGCCTCTTTATTTTCTAATCTAAATCCCATTTAATTATCTAAACAGGATAAAGAAAAAATCCACGAGCCACGTATTCTGAGCAGGCAAAAGAGTAATACGCGCACCTCTTTCCGAGGAACACCTCCCCCAAAGCCACGCGTCAATGTACCTTCGGTCACCAATGAATCACAAGAAAAGAATTACATGGAAATGTTTTCTCCAGTGAAAGGTGAATTAACAGATGATGGTAAACGCCCCGAGATTGATAGTATTCGAAGAGACACTGATATGTTGAGCACTGGAGCTATCGATGGACTGAAGACAAGAATCGTTTCTGAAGCGAGAGAAATCATAGGTGGCGTTAGGAGTTTATCAATAGGGTGTGCGGATTCAGTCTTGCCAAATATTACTCCTCAAAAACGTGTCGCTTTTTCTGAGGATGAGGTGATTTCAGAAAGTCAAGGAAGACTTACAAATAACAAGGTAAATACTTAAAAAAAAAGATGTATTAGTCTGACTTGTATTCAAGAATTTGATAATTATATTGGTTAATCAAATTAGCGCCCTCGACAACAGTTTATAGAACAATCTTTGATGAAGGATGCGCCTGCCGAGAAACAATCTATTATTCTATCACCAGAAGAAATCCAACCACCACCGCTGGATCCTTTTAAAACTCCTTTAACAGATATATCAACCTCATCTAGTAACGTGTCAAACTCCACCCCAGCTAAGCCGAATGATAACATCACTCCGCCAACCTTTCAATATCAAGTTCTTGAAAATATTGTGGACGATTGCTTCCAAGAATTTAAAATATCGTTACGAAATGATATACAAAATATGCATCTCGAATTGATTCGTCAGTTTTACATTCAAAAAGTAAGATTGAATCACTTTATCTCAAAATGACCGAGATTTTCCATTAATTACTTTTTCCACAGACAGAAATGGAAATGATGTTCTTGAAATACTGCGGGGATTTAGCGTCTCTTCGGGAGGAAGTTGAACGATTACGAGAAGAAAATCAGCGACTTAAAATCAAATATTGAATCACGATAGCTCATTTTTCAAGGGTAATTAGGTTTAATATGAAATAAAATTTTACCCTATGCCGTCCCTTACGTGTTTAACCGATAAAAGTCAGTTTTATTAGTTACATGATCATCCAACGAACCATATCAATATATCTATCGCCCTTTTCCTCAAATTTTTTCAAACATCCATTCATCTCCTTCGAGTGTATCATGTACCTTTAATAACAGCAATCAAAGCGAGCCGTAAAATTTGGTGCATACTGTAATAATGACCATTATTATTGTTATTTATTATCTGGGTTGATATTCAATGAGAATCATTTACTAAAATCAGCGTGATGTGAACAAGGAACCAATTTGTTCTTTCTTAAATGATCACTTATGTGCGAATAAAGATCAAAAATGACAGGGCCTATTTTTGTTTTTGGCTATAAGCGGGAGTTGTTAAGCTAATGACATTGTTACCAGTTAAGAATTAGATTTCAAAAACATTTAATTTTTTATAATTTATTGTTTAACATTTATTGTTCAAAACTTTAATAGTAATAATTGTGTTTTTTTAAAAAAAAATTTTTGATTAAAAAACAAATGCAGTATTATTAATAATAAAATAATCAAAATTAATATTAAAAATATAAAAAAATATTATGTTAAAAAATTTAACTTTAACTTAAATAACAATAATAAAATTCTAAATAATTTATAAAATATAATATCAAAAATACTAAAACCAGTTTTTTTTGTCAAAAAATCCAATTGAATAATATAAAATTTTTTTATTATTTATTATTTTTGCCAATTTTTTAAAAAAAAATTAAATAAATACTTTTAAAATAACTATACAATTAATTTTTTAAATTTGACAAAATTGTTTTAATTAAATTATAGCTTATTAACTTATAAAAAATTATAATTAAGTTTATTAATTTAAATTTGGCTAATTTAATAGTTTTCAAATAGTTTGTTTTAATTAAAAAAATATTGTTTATATTATAAAACCTAATATTATAAAAAAAACATTAAAACTTTTTTTATACTTTATTAATAAATATATAATCTATAATTTTTTAAATTTTTTGGTATTTTTTAATAAAAAAACTTGTTTTATAATTAAAATTCTATTATATATGCTTAGATTAACTGTTGTTATAAATAAATTTGGTAAAGAATAATAGTAATATTTTATGTTCAAAATTTTAAATATAAAAACTATAGAGTTTTTTGAATTTACAAATATATGCTATGTTTTACTAATTTCTAAAAATTGTTAATATATATAAATTTATTTATAAAGTTCTTTGGTTATAAAAGACAAAGATATATTTTCTAGCAATTTATGTTTATAGATATAAGCTTTTTTCTCTAAACTAGTCAAGTATAATTACTAGAGTTTAATATTGTTTTTTTGTTCTTTAATAAATTAATAAGATGAAGTTAATATCTAATACTAGAAAAAGCTTTTTTTTTACTAAGTTATTATAAAGTCTATTCTTAAACAGTTAATTTCCAATGTTGTTACTTTATAAGATAAAAAGAAAATAAAAAAATTAAAAAAATAAAAAAAAATTAGTATTTTATTAATTATCATAATTAAAAGTAATTGTTTTAGTCATTAAAGTTCCAAAAATGTTTATGCTAATTGTATTTGGTCTAAAATAAAGATAAAAAACAATAATTAGTTAAAGTCTATAGATAATAAGTTGTTAATATTAGGTATTTTTGGTTTAATTTTAACAATACTTTATTAAAAAATAAATAATAGATAAAAAAATAAAATAATAAGAAGAAATTAATTTTTGTTTTTTGTTTGTCTTTTTTTTATCTGTTAAAACTACTTGTTTTTATACATATTCTTTAATTTTATAAGATTGCTTTTAATTGCTTATTATTATTAGCTATTTTTTGTTATTTCTATTATTGCTTTGTTTCTTTTTGTTATAATTAATTATTTTATGTTATGACTGATTATTTTATGCTATTTTATATTATTTTATGTTATTCTAAGTTATTTTATATTATTTTACATTATTTCATATTATTTTATGTTATTATGTATTAATTTCATTTTTTCAATAGTTTTGGATTGGTTTTTTTTACTCAAGTAATACTATAGAATTATTTGTTTTTAATTTAAAAATTTTTTGAAAAAACTTAATAAAATTAATTTATTTTGAATTATACTTATTTTGTTTAAATATATTATATATAAATATTTTAATTAAATAGTTTTAAAATATAATTTTTCCAAAATTTTTCCAAAATTTGGTTAAATTATTAAAATATAACTTATTTATATATATATTAAAATACAAATTTCTATTAATTAATCAGTATTTTGGTAAAAAAAAATAAATACAGATTTTTCAAGCTATTATGTTTAGTATTTTAATTAAAAACTTTTTTTAACAATGCTAAAAATATTAAAATTATAATTGTTAAGTTAAAATACTGTTTTATTAACTTTACAGAACAAATAATAAAGTTAAAAAAATTTAAATATATTTAAGTCTTTAATAATTTTTAATTAAAATCTAATAAAAAATCTAATAATAAAAGTAGATTCAAGTATAATTGTAATGGCAAAACTGTTAATAATATTATATTTTTTTAAGTTAAACAAAACAATATTGTCAAGTAATATATTAAGAGCAAATAATATGTTTTTATTGTTACAAAAACTAAATTAAAGAACAAATACAGATTATGAATTAAGAAAAAGGTTTAAAGTATTAAGATTTTTATTTTAAACAAAAAGGAAAAGTACTTGGGTTTTGGTATTGCTTGTATATTAATAATTAAATGGCCAAACATATTTTCAAAGTTATAAAAATGCAAAGAAGACTTATTAAGATTATTATTAATTTTAAAATTATTGATAATTAACTATACAAGTTTTGCATAATCTTATTACAATAACACGTTATTTGACCTTAATAGTAGACAAACATTATAGATATCCTATTTGAATTTGGCATTATAAAGCCTTTTTTAATTTTTGATAACCCGAATTAACTTATTTCTTTTGATCCAATAAGATATATAAACGTTTCTTTACGTATCTTGTCTATTTCTAATTATATTATTTCACAGTAAAACAATTCTAAATTAATTCTTATATCTCATCATAATTATAAATTCTATTTCTTTTTTTGTTAGTCCATTATGGAAATTCTTGTCGGCAAATTTCACCACGAATATAGCAAAGATTGGATCATCAGCAACTTGGCCAAGTGTATAAAGCAAGACCTTCCAAGACTTTAAAGATGAATTTTCAGTACAAAGTTTTAATTAGCCGCTTTAGAAATTTGTAAACTTCATATCTTCAATAATTAAAGAATATGGAAATTCCCTTTAACACTATTTCATCAGATCCCTCATTTTCTAAACCCTCCGAAACTCTTTTGGTTGAAGGAATATCTTTCTGGATTATCTTCCTACTATTATTTGTGTTTCTTTATCTTTATGTGGCCATCAGCTATTACAAGAACTGGCGACAGCTACATGAAGAGTTCTTTAAACGAAAGACGATCCGGAAAGCTCCAGAACAGCAACCCATTCTAAATCTCTCGCAGGAACAAAACCTCGCTTTATATATTCCTTTTCTCCCTTTAGCAGTTGTTTATTTATCTTTACGACTTGCTTGGGATACTTTTGAGTTATTTGTTTTCTATTCACTTGATAGTGCAGAGTCTGGTCTCTACTTGCTGGGGCATGGAATAAAATGGAGCGCAGCAACAATTTCCAAAGTTATTGCTAATGCACCATTCATTTGGCGTTTATACATTCAAAAACCACTTATACAGGCTACTGTAGGTTTCGCAAACTGGGCTCGAATTCATGCATGGCCGGTCATTAAAAATATTTGGCTTTACTTTATTGTGGCGTTTGAAAAAGTACGACATTTAATCAAAATTTCTTGGAATCGTGGAATTGAATTATTTGAAGCTGGATGGATTCACATTTTATATCCACTTGGCGTTTTTTTAGCACGTACCTTCATTAAATTGATTATTAAGCCTGTGAAATGGGCTATTCCGAGAGCAATATATCTTCAAAAGATAGCTTGGCATTGTCTTTGTTTTCTTGCAAGAGATCTGGCACAAGACTTTAGAGATCTGTTTATTATAACTTTGCAAACAAGTATACATATTTGGGACTCTGCTCTTCAACCTTTGTTTAATTGTTTGGAGAAATTAGCAATTCGTGGATATCACAAAGCTAAGGTCTTAGGACTAAGTTTGGGTAAATTCTTATACCTGCGACTGGTGGTGGCAGTTTTATCTGAAACTTCCTGGGTTCTATATGGAATCCTAAGAAATCAGAATTTACGTTTTGTCATGAGAAAACTTCATAGCATCATTGTCACAGGAACACTACTGATTCTAATGAAAAAATATATCTCGGAAATTATCCCAATCATTACTGAGAATTCGCGACGATCAGCTCTTTGTTTGGCTGAGGAAGCTTATTATTCATACCTTGAATTTCTCTCTATTTCCATTTGGTTTCAACAAACAGTTATCATTCCATGCATAAGGGCCCTACCTTTAATCCATGCCAATCTTCAACGAATTTCATCTGCAGCATATAACTCAATTCGAATCAATTTTTTAAAATTGCTCCACACCTTCTGGTCTACTTTTGCACCACTCTTTCATCCTGTTATCGCAGCCCTCAGGATTTTCTACAGCAAAGTTATTCTAGTGGCCTTATTAAAATTGTTCCGGATAGTAAAGTCATTGATTACATTTGGTTCTCTACATTTTGTCCGTTTTTTAAAAATATCTCAAGACCTATTTTTCACTATACTCGCAGCTATGGACACTTTTTATCAATTAATTATGCCCTACCTCATGGCATGGGTTTTATTATTGTGTGAAAAATCATTAAGTCTTTTTCACACGGTTCGAGATATTGTAAATGCACATTTCCCGGTAGTCCTGGACACAGTTTCCGTGTTTCTCAGTACGCAAGTCCGCGTATTATTGGAAATTAGCATTGACGCTTACAGTCGTTATCAACCTATGATGATTGAAATTACAGACAGAATTGTTCAGGCTGTTGATTCTGCAGTTATTTCTACCGGAGAAGCAATGGTGGAATGGACGAAAAAAGAAAAGGCATTGAGGGAGGCCATCAACGAGTCAATAGACAAAAAATATTCTCAATGATGTTATTTTGATACTTGTAAATTTGTAAATATTTTTTTGTAACCATTAAATCTGCAATAAACTTAAAAAATATTAGGGAAGTATTTGTGTGCATCATTTTTATTTTATATTATTTTACAAATCAAAAAAATTTACTAGAAATAATCAATACTTTAATTCCCTATTTTCTTACTCTTTCATACCGTTTAAACCAAATTTTATCAATTCTTCTTTGCATCGAGGAAATACTTCGTTAGTATATACCTCCATTTCTGCGGCACTGATACGATCTAGCACATAATCCGAGATGATTTCATGTGATCTATCGTCAATTTCTCGATCTGGCCTTCCAATTCCGATTCTAAGTCGTTTGAATTCCTATGTTTTCATCGAAGCTTATTTTAATCCAAAGTCAATTATGTACAAGAAAAATAAAATGGAATAATTACTTACATTAGTTTCCAACCTTTCTATTACTGATTTGATCCCGTTATGCCCACTTCACGATCACATGGTAAAAGGAGTCAATAAATTAGGAAATCAAAGGAGTGAGATAGTTGTTACTTTGACTGAAACTTACTTTGCACTTCCACCATTTTTCAAACTGATTTTTCCAGGAACACGTCCCATGTCATCATGGATTACGATTATGTTAGAAGTTGTGAAGCCAAGATCTTTGACTAAATTTTTTTAGGAATCATTAATAAAAAAAGTGATTTCATTAACAAATATGAAGACTAAATTAATCAGTCCCATAACAATAATTTACCAGCTTTGCTAACAGATTTCCCGCTTACGTTCATTAACAATCGTGGTTTCATTAAAGTTAAATCAATTGTGATAGGGTCTGGTGGTTTCCATTGTTCTTTCACCTTTGTTACCCGTAATGATACTGGTATTGATGTTGCTAAATTTAGATTGGGGGACGCAGTGACAAAAGATCCAGATTCACTTTTGCCTAGAAGTTGGGTCGCATCACCAACAGCACACTCCTCTTTTATTTGATCATTCTCTTCCGTCATTTTATCATCATTTTTTTCCTTCTTTTTACGCCGTGGTTTAGATTTGATCGGTTGTGGTTGGATTGTGATTTGAGTTTTTGCCATACTTCCTGGCCATTTTTCATTATAAATCCATTTCAGGTTATATTGGTCGACGAGGTAATCTAGCATCATCATTCCTATACTATGTCGCGTGTTTGGATGGGTATAATTCCCTAAACCAATTAACTGAAAAAAATATCATTAAACCTCAAATCAACATTCTTACTCTAAGGATGTAACCTAGGGATTAATCATACATACCAAGACTTTACGAGAATCCATATCAAAAGATTGATGAGCCATGAGCTTTATACAAGGCTTTTATAATTAACGTGAGTCACGAGAAATGGCCACAAGTTTGACGCGTGTTGATGATGGAATATCACGAGACATAATTTTTTCAGATCATCCCAAAACGAGTGAGCAAAAAAAAAATTTCGGGTTACCAATTTCAAAGATAATGGAAACGACCAAAGAATCCATAATTGCAGCTGTTAAAGGTTATTTTGACGATGATATCTATTTCAAAATTACACTAGAGTCTTTAGCTACATGGCTGGCAACACGATCTATTCAGGTGGACTCCGCATATCTGGAAGCCGTGCTAAGCGAGTGTCCCGAGACGTTTGAGATCACCGAAGGTCCTAACGGGGCTGCTTTAATTAGTCTCAAAAAGGTCGACCCTCCAAAAATCATCGTCCTGCCTCTTATGCCTGCTCAAAGGATAACATTTCTTGAACGGGAAATAAAGAGCACGAATGGCAAAGAATCTCAAACTGGAGATTCTTATTTGGATGAATATACAAATTCTAATATGGAACACTCCATTAAAGGCGGCGGCTCCTTAAAATCTACAGAAGAAAAACAACCTCTTCCTTCCTCCCAAATATCAAGGCCAGAAACTCAGCAAATAAGTCTTTCACAAACAGGAACTTCTGGTGTTTCCACTACTTCAAAAATATTAAAAGAAGAAAATACAACTTTTTCCTCAATCAAAAATGAGTCGATTGATGTACCTAAAGAAACACTATATAAATATATATCTGTTGGCAATTCCGACTCGAAAGCCGTAACATGTGCTCGACAATATCTCGAGAAAAATGGTGTTGATTCTGTACATGAGCTCGAGCAACACTTGAAAGAGAAAGGTTTTAGTGTTATTACCTCACCAATAATGGATTTTTTGCATGTAAACTCGCATATATTTCAAGTTTCCCTGGAGAGAGGCGTAACATGTGTCCGACTCGTACAGAAAACTTCAACTACTACCACAAATGGTACAATGCTTAAAAACCGTATGAACCAGACGGAAATCTTGGTCAAAAATTACTTATCAAAAAATAATGATAGTGGTTCTAGAGGTGTCGCGATAAATGAATTGATTGTTCTTCTGAGAGAACAACCGGGAACAATCACTCATCAACTTGTTGATTTTTTAATGAATTGTCCGGATCTCTTTGAATGTAAAGAATACGAAGATGTTCATTATGTATCCCTTTTGCCATCCCAAAAATTAATTTCACCTAAAACGATTACCAACCCCTTTGGAAAATACCGTATGACTAAACCTTACACTGTTCAACTGATTCGTGATTGCGTCTGTAAACTTGGAATTGCTACATTAAATGAACTTGAAACGCTGTTGAATCAGCAACAGTATAATATAACTAAAGAAAAAATCGATGAGTATTTGAACGGGGATAAAACCGATTTCGAAACAACACATATCGAGGAAACAGTTTATATACGACTTAAGAAGTGTGATAATAATTTGATTCACTGTATTCGTAAATACATGATGGAATTTGGAAAAGCTCGATTGTTACAATTACAGGATTACCTGAAAAAATTGGATATGCTACCTTCATCAGCCTCGCTTAAAGAATTCTTGAATCCGTGGACTGAGTTCAAGATAACGTCTGAATCTGGTGTTTATTGGATTCGTTCTCCGGATATTGAAATTGTACGATCTTGTCGGGCATATTTGAGAAATAAAAGTCAGATTAGGATGTCGGTTCTTGGCGATTACTTGAAACGTACCGGTATTGCTCCACGAATCAAATTAGCCGATCTTTTAGAGACATATACAGATTTTCTCTTGTATCAATGTGTCACCGATGTTTTCGTTGAATATAAGCCCTTTCCGGGAGACCAACCACCCATGGAATATATTAAGAAATATATCGCGCTTGAAGGTTCTGCTACTCTCGCTGCCTTAGCCGTCCATTTAAATTGGAGTGGGAAATATCCTGAATTCAAAATACTCGAACTTCTCCAACAAAGTAAAGAATTTGATTTAAAGAATACGGAAGGCAAGCCAGGGGATACATTGGTCACTTTCAAGAATCAAGTTGGCATCAAGGGGCCTCAAAAAATTCATCCATTTGTAGATGAAATCAGATCTAAATCTGAGATCACCTCAAAAGCTATTTATGAGCCTTTTTTAAACGAGGGAGAATCCATTGATTTCATTGATGCTAGTGGGAAATTAATCCCTCAAACAAAACCTACTGCTGACAAACCAAATAGCCAACTGATAAATTCAAAAGAATCACATCCGAAAATTGAAGCTGAATTGAATTGGACAATCCCAACACTACCAATTAGACGCGCCACAACACCACCCCTAAACTCATTAGTAACATCACAAATCAAAGATGTTATGAATCAAGATCAAGATATAAAAACTCGAGAGGTATTCATCGAGCAACAAAGGGCCACAATAGGTATCCAACATTCTAAGGAAGTGCGTATACCTTGGTTGGAGGCGAATAATGAACCTCAGCCAGATTCTTTAATGAAAGAAATTCAACCCAAAGCGGCTTCTAAACAGTTTCATGAGCTATCTACTCAAGCGCCAGTTTTGAAGCCACAAGCCGTTCACGTAATCTCAAAGTTGCAACCTTCTCAATCACCCCCGAAGCCACAACCTATTAGAATTACTTCTCAAGTACAAAGTGATTCGACATCAGCCCAAGAGCAAAAACCAACTTTAACAACATCCCCGGGACCTAACAGCGCTGCAGCAAAATCTCAGCTTATCCAGTTGCCTTCCCCCACCACACCACCCCCACAAGCGCAACCAATATTAGATTTGGATTTGATCTCCTTTAATCCTATGTCTGAAGAGTCCCAATCTACTTTATTTTTCAATCATCCTGTGACTGCGGCTGAAAGAACATTCCTTGAATTTTGTTCTCTGGTACGCCAGACATCAAAAGCCCAATATCAGAATTTTAGCAAATCCGGGAGTTCCGAAAATTCTGAAAACATCAATAAAGACGTACGTAAAGTTTTGCAAAAGATTTTGGTAAAGATGGCTGAAAACGATATTGATGATGGTCCCTTGTTCGGTCAAGTAACGCTAGATGCCAATCCAGAATTATTTCAAAACTACACCAGCCTCGGTACGCTGGAATCATCAGGCGATTATGCTGTTTATTTGAACTATGACCTTCCATTTTCAATTATCATAATTGGGCTCCCGAGCTCTGGGATTGTTAAAATGAAACAAGTTATCCTTGAAGGATGCCTCATACAGAATTCACGCATTAGTAAATTGATCTCCCGGTTATCTGCCCTAATATTACGATACGAGAGAAGCTCTCTTACTCTACCTTGCATGAGTGCATACCTTGGAGCTTCAACTCAATATGTTGGGAAGTTTAAACAACCGGTATCTGCAGAAAAGGTCATTGTGTTAGTATCACCCTCAAACTACCGAAATATGAAGAAAGTATATGATAGTATTGAAGCTTGCGAAGTGAGGCCTTTATTGTTCTCGGAAACTGATTTATCTGTCGATTATGTAAAGGTAAAGGGGCCAATCTCTAGGTTCTCATTCGTGCAAAACCTTTTTAGGTCATTTGAATAAACTTTTGTTATCGAAAACAAGGCATGGCTAGATATTAAAGGTGACTTTGAAGACCGCGATCAAATCATGGAGCTCGCCGACGATCTTTTCTATGCCATGCAAGATGACTTTAATTACAGCAAATTTTGCAGTCGCCTTCTACAAAGTACAGTCTCCTTCAGAGTGAAAGGATTCCTAAAATCCCACTTAAGTCGCCTTGATTCTTTTATTACCGAGCGGCTCAAACAATCTCTCAAGCAGAAGGGAATCAGCGAGGAAGATTCTCACATATCTATGTCCCTAGGTGATTTATTTCAACCAGGCGTCGCGGTAATTGTTGATTTGAGTGATCCTGTTTTACACCCCGAAATGGCATCAGTTCTTTTCGATATTGTCCTTGGCATCTATACCAGGACATCACCTCAACAATCTACGTCGTTAGCCAAATTAGTGATGCTGGATGAAGCCGACAAAGTAAATCATGATTTAATAAAGCCTCCTTTACCACATAATCAAACTAAAATTTCTAATTTATTCTTTTTCTTTAATTTAGTTTCTTAGATCTCAATCATCCCTTACCAACACGTTACAACACTTACAGTCTAATTTGTATCGTCGCAACATCAGGCTCGTAGTCACGACTCATAATCCTATCCTATTGCCTCCTACTGTTTTATATCAATCAAATCTACATATTCTGCACCAGTTCTCTTCTCCAACGTGGGCCAAATTTTTAACAGATCATATTGATTTCGAGAACAGTGATCCGAAGCAATTGTTAAAAAAGGCAATGAGGCTGAAGTTTGGACAACAAGCATTAATTTTTTGTTCTAATTCCGCTAGGCAATTCTCAGATCAATCATATTCGAACTCTGAGGAGGGCGGATTAGATGAATCAAAACGATTAGGGGAGCTTGATAACGGACCAAATGGCGTGATTATCATGAGGAAGGTGATAACATTAGGTGAATATACTTTCCCCCAGAGCGAGGAGGATGATAAAGAGGCTTATTAATATTGGACTGATTCCCTTTTCCTGAAAAAGTGAAATTGAATCTATCCAACAAAGGCTATTGTAATATTCTGTACATATGTTAGACTAGAAATCTTTGGATTGAGTGTTGATTGTTTTATTTCGTAATTATGTAAAATTTGATCTGTACCTAAAGATCTAATTACGTAATTTATGTTTCCGACATAAAAGATTAAATCATTTTACATAAGCAAGACCCATAATAATGAGTGTAAAAGATTTATCCATTAATTCTTATGCCGTTCTGAACGACGGAAGACAGATACCATTGTTGGGTGACTTGGCCAATTCATTTAAAAGACCTTCGATTAAGTTAAAGGAGTTCACAATTTCACCGAAAATATTTAAATGAAATCAAAAATTTTCTGTTTGATCTTTAAGGTTTAGGTGTTTACAAAGCAAAGCAAGGAAACGAAACGGAAAATGCTACTTTGTGGGCTTTAGAAGTATGTCAAATCAATTGATAATAATGAGGAAACACATAAAATGAAGAAATATTATCAGAATTAAGATTAACTTTTATCTTGAAGGCGGGATACAGGCATATTGATACTGCGGCATTGTATGGGAATGAAACTGACGTTGGTAGAGCAATTGTTAAAAGGTTAGATCAATCTATAATCTTAAAGTAATATAAATTAAATTTACCTCCAGTTAACTTTTTGGTTCACAGCGAAATTCCACGCGATCAAATCTTTATTACTACCAAGATCTGGGACTCGGATCAAGGCTACGAACAAACCCTCCGAGCAGCGGATGAATCTCTCCAAAAGTTGCACACCGAATACATTGATCTTCTACTTCTCCACTCACCACTTCCAGGCAAAAAGAAACGACAAGAAAGTTACCAAGCTTTACAGGAATTAGTAGAGCAGGGAAAGGTGCGGAGTATTGGGGTTTCGAATTACGGGGTACATCATTTGAAAGAATTGCTGTCGAGCAAGCCGAAGATCAAACCAGCTGTGAATCAGATAGAGGTTTGTTAATGATGTTTTAGTGTGTGTATTTTGAAATGATAGGAATTTTTTATTTCTTTCAGATTCATCCATGGTTAAATCGTGAGGATCTTGTGGCGTTTTGCAAAGATGAAGGGATCGTTATTGAGGCTTATTCGCCTCTGACAAAGGGGAAAAAGCTGAATGATCTTAAATTGGGAGAATTAGCTAAAAAATACAACAAATCACCAGCCCAAATTCTTATTCGTTGGGTAAGTAATAGAGTTTTCTATGAAGTTTGGATTATGATTTTCAATTTCTTAAACATAATACCGAGGCTCTAGAGTCTTCAACGTGGTTACGTGGTTCTACCGAAAAGTACCAAAAAAGAACGAATTATCGAGAATGCCAATGTGTACGATTTTCGAATTGTGGAAGAAGATATCGAAATTATGAATCAATGGGATGAGTATTTAACGACTGGTACGCATGAAATGTAGTTTTTATTAATGAAAGTTTCTTGCTCTTGATGTGAGGCTAATTTCTTCTTTAATATAGGTTGGGATCCCACTCAAGCTGATTGAAATAGATTTCTCAAAGAGAAATTAGTCATGAGAAGGCTTAATCTGCTTTACTGTTATTCTCGGCCTAATCAAGAATTTACCTAGATATCCTTTTGGATTAAATATTTAATATCTAATATTTAAAAGTGATAGGATTAATATTATAATGAAAAAAGTATGATTAACTCAAAGAAAATGTGTAATATTTATTTGAATAGTGATTTTTCAAATTTGGGAAGAGACCGTGATTTAATTAATTGGTATGAATATTGATTTCCACTCTGGAATAATATACCCTCCGTAATAATGTTCCATTATAGAATTTTCAGATCTAAATAAAAAATTGTGAATAATGGTAATTATCATATTGAAATTCATTTATAAATCATCCGTTGGCAACCCAACAGAGCCGAAAGATTCCAGTCTTGAATATTTTTCACGCAATTCTCATAAATTCCCAAAGTACATTAACTTTTTTTTCTAATCATCCATTCTCTTTCAATCCTTACCTCTATAACTGATTTTGATCGAAACAAATATATATTCATTAGGACTCATTTATACACACAGACGTCCTAATCATGATTCTCCACAAGCTCTGGATCATCCCTATACTTTTCCTCCCACTCCTCAAATCCACCACGCAAGACTTGGATTTTTTGGGTCTCACCGGCAGTCTTCACTGAAGCTTCCAAATATAAGCTCGCGGATCTCGGACCACGTACTTGGGAAAAGGTGCAATGGAAAATGATTTGCGGTACTAACACAAACATTAAAATAGTGTTATTTAAAATTTTAATTTTAATTTAACATAATTGAAATTGTGCAAAAAACAATAATTACCGTTTTTATGTTTGTTAATGAAGGGTTGAATATTTCTAGCTAATTCTTGGGATGTAATATTCAGGCATCCAGGTATGTTACCGTTCTAGAATACAAATCGAATTCAATTTCCCAATAAACTTCCTCAAGTTAATTTGTATATTATCTAATTAAGAAAACTCTGGCAAAATAGTGCTCCATCTTTCTTCATTGATACAATTATCACAAGTATACCTCAAAATCATCCCCTCTAACGTCAACAACCAAATAATCACGTCCAGAAATTTTCGATTTATCTTTAATTATTCTTGCCAAATCTTCTGCCTCAATATAATCTGGCAAAGTGGTAGGAAATGACATCTTGTTAAAATTTCTGTTGAGATTTTGACGGTGTTGATAAGCAAGAATAAAGTAGTTTTTTGAGGAGAGGTGAGAGTAAGATAGTCAACTATGAATTATTGAGCGCCCAGAGAGAGAAAAACCTAGGTTGAACATGAAACCGTGTGGGTGTCTTAAAATAGACAAAAAAATTGGAACGGTGAAAAGAAGTGTATCAGTGTCGGGGAACCGAATTGTTAAATAATTTCAGAGCATTTTATTGGGAAGATCATGATGAGTCATCTGTAAATATACTCAATATTGATGCCAATGCTTTCCTTCGCGAAACTATCTTACCTTAAATCTCGTCAGTTCGCTATAGTGTTAGCAGTTCCGGTAAACTGAAAAGGCCAAATATAAGCTTGATGGATGGTATGGATCGAGACGATCGACCTTTTCATGGTGGGTAGAACTCGCAATTTTTAACTTCTTTGTCTAACCTGACAAAAAAACCTAAGGAACTCTTTATCAGGCGAACGTCGCTACTCAAACTACAGCAACGAAAAACAACAAGATGACGACGACAACAACTTATCAGGGGCAGGTTCATCAACGTCTATTATACGCGATCCTAATGGCGACGTAATTATGGAGGAGATTAATGACGTTCCTTTGCCTGACGACGTTTACGAGGTTGATAGTATTCTGGCACGCAAAATTGAGAATGTAAGTGATCAATGGAATATGGGAAACGGTTGATTATAGGTGGGTGAATCAAACTTCAGTAAAATTATCGAAGAATATTAAAGTATGAATCAGGGTGCTTTTTTATATGGAATTGCCCTCTACTTGAAAAAACGACTGGAGATGAAATAAATTTCTATTCTTATATTACTTTAATCTTACAGCCTCAATTATTTCTATGGATAATAGGGTCGAGAATTGTACGCTGTGAAGTGGACTGGATGGACAAAGGAAACGTGAGAGTATATTTTTATGACGCATTTACTATTTGAAGATATAATTGTCTGGTTATTGAGAATGGTTAGAACAAATCTATACTTTTTAGTTGGGAACCTATTGAGAATCTTAGAGGTTGTGAAGAAAAACTTCGAGATTTCAACGAACTTTTACGTGGAACCAATCTCGATAAAGATCATCAATCGAAAGGAAAATATCGAACACCTGCAATGATTGCCTCCGTATGGGAAAGATATCCAGGGCTTGAAGAGATGTTTACCCGTGCTTACAGTGAATCGAAAGGTTTTGACCTCAAGTCCTATGAAGTGATGGTGTTAAAGCAACACAAAAAGAAAATTGAGAAAAGCGAAGGCGGTCCTGAGATTGAAAAGGTCTCCTTTGTCGATATATCAACCATTAAATCAAAGTCTTATCGAGATTTGGTATAGACAGGAGGTCAAAGGTTCAAGAGTATCAGCGGAACTGGATTCAGAGAAGTGAGGAATTTTATTCGATTATTGCTTCTGGTCCGAATACCTGCTTTGATTATTCTTCTAATTCGTATTCGAGAATCGTAACTCGACTAGTTATCGATATCATCCAAAATTTAATCAGAAAAAGGGACAGATTGATACTTGAAATTATTTCATAGCTCATTCAAGTAGATTTTTGATCGATCCCCATCTCCGGTTCTTGGATCGTTATAAAAACAAGATGGTTCAAATTTCTAAACATGAGTAAATTGAAGTTTTTAATAAAG
Organism: Geosiphon pyriformis; assembly: GCA_016748015.1. Lineage (NCBI taxonomy): Eukaryota > Fungi > Glomeromycota > Glomeromycetes > Archaeosporales > Geosiphonaceae > Geosiphon > Geosiphon pyriformis. Next base: position 333,699 of record JAAOMT010000031.1, on the reverse strand, counting down.
CTTTATCGAAGGCTAAGCGATATTTCGGCAAAAATTTGATTTAATATCATTCATGGGGTGGAATAGTTTGGTGATAGTCGACATATTGGTATTGGTTTTCTCGAAAATTACACAATAATAACCTATTATCATGAACCTGAATGACTATATTGCGTAATCATCAAAAGGTTACAATTGCAAATCCTTTCGCTCGAATCAACAAAAATAGCATCTTATGGATCAATGAATTTATTACCTCTTCTGATACTGATTACCTCTTTTCCGACGAAGTAATTTCGTTTATATTTCTATGGGTTTTCAACTAAGGTTTTAAAAGTAACAACAAATGTACCAGAGTATTGTACATAAGTTGAGATAAGCTGAATTTATTTAGATTATAATTAATGAAGAAGATTCAAGATTTTGAATACCAGGTTTATAAAATTGTTTAAGACTCATTCAACGCTTGGGATTAAAGAAAAGGGTTAAAATAAGCTCAATGATTTCGGTTTCTTTAGAAAGAATTTTTATGAAACTTTACCCCCCAAGATTATTATTTGGATAAATGGTATTTCGAATAATATTAGTTCAAGTTTCTACCATTAAGCCAGACATTACTAAATTAATACAAAATAATGATAGAAGAAATAGAAAATTTTAAATTTTCATATAATTTTAATTACATGTTTCCTCTTTATCTTTTCAATTCAACTAATCTCATATCTTTTCAAACCTCTCGTTTTTTAACGTATTCCCAATTACTTGTGTTCAAAATCCAAAATTTATATATTAAATCCAATGATAACAGCCACACCAAGGATCATCAAAAACAATTGTGCATCAATAACAGAATGTGTTGTGGTGCCACTATTCTCCTCATTAATGATCGTTGGTTTAATGCCTGGATGCTTTAAAGTTTTTGCGGAGATGACACGGATTTCCGTCGGATCTGGGCTTCCAGGTAGATTGTTATAATTATCAATATTCGAAATGGGAATTTTAGTAGGGATCTTAGTTTGAAAAGGTATCTGCGTGGTTTGGGTTACTGGATGAAGTGTAGGTACTGTGGTTAATAAAGGGATCGTTGTGGTTGGTAGAATTTGGGCTGTAGTTCGAAAAGAGGTTGGGCAGATGATTGTATGAATGAGGAAGAGTAGAGTCAGCAGTATGATTGTAGAAGTACTTGGATTATAACAAGGGTATTGGAAGCCAATTGAATGTATAAAATTAGCGGAAATCATGAATTAAATATTTTTTCTGGAATCTATTTTTTTTTTTTTTTTTTAAAAAAAAATATGTCAAGTTTTAATAGAAAATTAAGGAATCAAAGTAAGTTTTAATTTATTAATAATTTTTTTTTTGGAGGTCTATTAAAATAAATAAAAGTTTTTTTTAGGGGATCTTTGAAAAATTTTCAGTTATGCATCATTCATCCTTATTGAAAAATATTTATAAAATCATCAATCAATCAAAAAAATAAAAATAAAAAAAAATAAAAAAAAAAAGTAAAAAAATCTGATATCAAAAAAAATAATTTGACTTTTAAAGAAGAGTGAACTTTTTTTGCGAATCAGTCTATGGCAGTCAAATTAGAATTTAAAGAATTTTCATCATCAAATATATTCGATTATTTGCCATTCTTTCACACTGCATCACGCGTTTTTGGTGATTTCAAAAGAAAACCAAATCAAATCAACAGAAATTTTATTATTATTGTTTTTGAATCAGCCATGCATTTCTTTTTAATAAAAAGTCTAAAGTTTCTTGATAAAATGATAAAATGATGTTCGAATCTAAATTTTAAAACTAATAATTTCTCAAATTTTATTTTTCAATATTCACATTTAATTTAAAAAAAAAGGGTAGGGAAAAGGAGAAGAAAATTATGGAAATTTAGAATAGTGGAATTTTATAAAAAGTTTTAAATATATATGTTTACAAATTATATTTGGGGAATAGTTTTTAAAAAAAAAAAGTTTTATTCATCCGGAGTTTCCCCCTTCCCCTTCCCTCTCCCCCTCCTTCCCCTTCCCCTTAAAACATTAAAAGTTCAATATTTAGAAATGAGGATATCAAAAAATTTTTCATCTAAAATATTATGGCTCTTGATTCTGGTTATTATAATCTTATTTCAAAAACTATTCGTTTCTTCGTCAAATTCATCAAAAACTTTAAACTCACAAAATCCTTCCTCACCAATACAATTTCAAAATCCTTATGCCTCTTCAACTCTCCCAATTACAATTCCCGGGATTACAACTGTTTCCGTCCCTTTCTCTCGTACATATACAGCATCATCATCAACAACAACAACAACATTGATTCCAACCGAATCACCAAATTCACCTTTCACCTCTTTTTCTTCAGAAGAACAACAATGTAAAATTCATATCACAAGTCCAAAAAGAGGTGATCGTTATGCACCTGGAGATGAAATGCTGATCAAATGGGATGTTTCTGGGCCTGGCTGTCGTGTTGAAAATGAAACTGTTTTGTTGATACATCAGGTTGATGTTTTATTGTTTGCTAACTTAACTATGGAACCAAAGCAAAATTTGACAGAGGAGGGCCAAGGAGAAGATGAAAATGAGGATAAAAATCTCAATAAAGAATGGCAATGGGACTACCGTTCGGTAAGTTAATTTAAAAAAGAGAAAACTTGGTTGGTGGATGAAGTCAAATATTATTAATTCCCTCTTGGGAGATATCATCTCAATTTTTTATTCATGGGCAAAATCTTTCATATCTTTTAAACAGATACTAATTGATCTTTAAAATTTTCACCAGAACATTTATCATAACCAGCAAACAAATTTGACTTTTATTAAATATCCCATACAAATTATTCTCTCACCAAATATTCGAAACTCTAGTCTCTTTTTTCTCGATATTGAGCTTCGATTTCAGCATGATCCACCAGGTACAATTTGGGATGTTGTTGGTCCTTTCACAATTTTACCTATTCCACCTCCGCCAAAAAAGGATAATAATACAAAAATGAATAGTGATGAAGCAAGTAGTGAAGTCGATGGTCGAGACTTGATTAATAAGAATCATGATTATGGCTCAGGACAAATAAGGGACAATAAAGATGTGAATAATAATAATAATAATAATAATAATAATAATAGCACTATTAGTAGTACTAGTAATGCAAATAAGAATGAAATTGAAAAAATAGTATGGACATTTGGATTTAATTTTATGTTGGCAGCAATCATTCATGGTTTTTTCAATAGGCTCATAAAGAATGAACGTTTTTAAAAATGAATATTTTTAATGTACAAAATGTTTTTGGTAATTCAATGAAGCAATCTTCAAAAATTTAGCTGCCAAAATGAAATTAAAAAACAAAACAAAACAATCATTTAACATTAGCATTTAATAAAACTCTTGACATTTGATATTGTAAAAAAAAATTAATAAAGATGCCTCGGATTTGAGCAATACTTTGATTCAATTTACAAAGTTTTTTTTGTCAATAAGTTAAAGGTAAAAACATAAACAATGAAAGATTATATTTTTCATTATTTGATACATGTCCATGGCTAAAAATTTAAAAATTATGATATCAAAAAATCATGATATAATCCAGAAGAAATTTAATCCAAATTTATTAAACTAGCAAAAATTTGTGAATTTTTGCTAGAATACTTATTTGAAAATTCGGAAATAAGCAAAAATATAATATTTATAGGTACCAAATTCAATTTTTGAGTGGTTTAATAAATTTTTCATTTAGAAAAGACTTGAATATTTATTTAGTCATATAGAAGATTCCATTGATAATTTTTTCAATCCCGAGTTGTAATCCGTTTCGTAACTCGTTTACTTGGAATAAGTAACAAACCCCCCCCCCCCCAATAAGGCGAAAAAATATGCAACAGCTTGAAATTTTAAGCGATCATTTAATCATATTATCAGGAAAATTTTCATAAAGTGATGAATGATTGAATAAAAGTTATTTCTAGCTAGAATCTTGTGAAATATTTTCATAAATTAAGACTTGAAGGAGAATAATTGAATTGAAAAATAAACTCAATAAAGCTATCTCTTTTATCAAGAAATTTTTTTTCGCAATGACTGTCCTCCCTAACACTGACCCTAAAATTCTTAATTCAATTGTGGTTTCTGCAGCTATTTATAAACACTCAAAAAACTGTAAAATATGTCCACATTATGGTATGGCTATTTCTACCGAATCAGGTGAAATTTGGTTCGTTCATAATACCCAAAATTTTGGTCTCGTAATTCATCCCGGAGAAATTTTGAAAAGAGGTAATAAATGGACTTATTCACCTTATTACTCAACGAAATCTGGATTGAGAGTAAAAGATTTTTATGAAGGTTCTAAATATACAAAAAATTGTTGGGATTCGGTGGCTAAAATGATTTTGATTGGTTTTGATAAGGAGTAAGTATATTTAATTATGTGTTTTATTTAAAAATCAAATATTAAAATTTTATGTTATTTCAATTCAGGATTGCGAATAATTTGAATTCGAATTGGTCACCTTATTATGCTCCATTTCGGATGATTAATCCACTTGCCCGCGTCTTAACCTCTTATTTTCATTGTCTTGTCTACGCGTTAACCTCTTTTATAAATCGGGTTAGCAAATGTTTTTTTCCAAAACCTTTTAAATGTTAGTTTCTTAAAAATATACAATTATTATTATTATTATTATTTTAAATAATATATTTTTAATTTATTATTATTATTATTATTATTATTAAAGTAAAATAGATTAAATTTAATAAAATTTATTATAAAAAAAAAAAAAGATTTTTGAAATTCAGGATAATTGATTATTTTTAAGATTAATTACAATATTAATTTCTAATCAAGATTATTTATTTATTTATTTATTTATTTATTTATTAAAAGAAAAATTAAATCTAATTATAAATGATATTTTTATTAAGTTCATTATTATAAGCTTTGTTTATAAGCTTATAAATTTATTTATTTATTTATTATTATTTATTTATTTATTATTTATTTATTATTATTTATTTAATATGATTTAATATTTATTAAACATAAACAAATTTTAAAAACTGAGTAATATATAATTTTTCTTTATTCAAAATATAAAATTTGAAATATTATTGTGATCTAAAACTATTGATTCATTAAGTGAGCAGAACAAGGATAGTTTTTTTCGGAGAATGATTTTAATGAGGTTTGATATTTTAGGTAGGTAGATAGATAGGTAGATAAGTAGATAAGTAGATAGGTAGATAAGTAGATAAGTAGATAGGTAGATAGGTAGATAGGTAGATAGGTAGGTAGGTAGGTAAGATCATTTTATGTATCTTTTTACTTTAGACACTAACCACCCATATTATAGTGAAAACGTTTCTCCTACATAAATATTCAGAGTATTAAGATTAGAAGGGACAATGTAATATGATATAAGTTTTTTGTCAACATGAATTTAGAATTAATCTGTATCAATTGATGAAATGATTTTTAGATTTAGATTTTCTTTTTTCCATTCTAGAATTAAAACGAAAAATTCTATAAATTTGAAGTTGATAATGAGGAAAATATTTTAATCCTTTAGAATAATTAAATTGAAAGAAAAAAACTTGGATAAAAATAATTTAAAAGTAAAATAAAATATAAAAAATAATTGAAATGCAAATTCTACCTCATCAAAACTCTCAAGTTTTAAACTCAATCGTTGTGGTAGCAGCAGTTTATGTACATCCAAATAATACAGGATCTCATATAATATCACCACTTTTTGGTCACTATGGGATGGTTTTAGTCACGGAAACAGGAGAAAGATGGTTTATTCATAATACTAAGGAACCACCGAAAAATGGTCCAGTGATTGAATCCCTTCAAATTGTGAATCGAAGCAATGAATGGAGAAATTCTAAATATTATAAAACTAAATCTGGATTAAGAATAAGAGATTTTTATAATGCTTGTGGAGGCAATAAAAAATTTGGTTTCTTTTTTGGAGCGGGAAATTGTTGGGATTCAGTTTGGAAAATGATTCAGAATGGATTCGATAAACAGTGCGTAAAAAAATTATGATTTGAATTAAAAGTTTTTTTTAAGCTTGAATCATATTAAAAAAAAAAAATTTTTATGCTTAAATTTTTTTTTATAAAGGACTGCGAATAATTTGATTTGGAATTGGTCACCTTATTATGCACCTATTCGAAAATGTGAGCAATGCTTTCGAACGATCGTTAAATTGTAAGTGACAAAACGATTCAAAATGAAATTTATTTTCATTTTTCCGAAAAATTATAATTTATCTTCATATTAGTTTTCTTTTTCTTTTTCTTTTTTATCTTGAAAATGTTTTTTTTTTTTTTTTTTTTTTTTTTTTTTAAAAAAAAAATTTTAACCCTAATTTTCTAATTTCATACATCTTAAACACCACTTGTTGATCGAATCGATATGAAAAAAATTTTCCCCATCTTTTTTGTTTGTTATCTCATTTTATTTTAAGAGTTTCGATTTATTTTTTTAACTACCGATCCCTGAGTTTTGAATTTTAATATTAAACATTTGTATTTTTATATATTCTCTAAAATGGTGAATAAATAAATAAATAAATAAATAAATATATAAATAATATAAATATATATATATATATATATTTATAATTTTTTTTAACGAATTAAATTCATCTCATTTAAAAAATGAAAAATCAGCCTTCAGATCATCCCCAACCAAACATAGAAAAAAAAAGGGTATATATCAAATTGAGAATAAATATTTTTAGTAATAAAAAATCTCCCCTTGGCAAAAGGAAAACTCGCCTTGGCGAAGGAAACGTAAATTTAGAAATCTATATCACAATTAAATCAACTTAAAGTGTAAAAAATAATTGATTATTTTTAGGCGTATCATTGAGAAATATCAAATGTATTGCAACATGCAATGGTGGGCATTGTTCATTGTTCATTGTTCATTGTACATCAATAATATGTATTAAATTATAAAATAGGTACTTTTGGATTTCATTATTTCTTATCTCTTTATCCTTTTAAAAATTTTTTTAATATCTTCAAGTTTTTTCTTTCTCGAATAAAAATTTTTTTTTTTAACCTTCTAAATCCCATTAATCATTCTTTCTTTATCATATTTCTTTTGATTTTTTGATTTTTTATCAAAACTTAAAAATCCTTAACTTAAAAAAATCCATGTCAAATTTCTGCCAAAATTGTAAGAAAAACGAAATAGACCTTGATCCAGAAGGATACAATAGTAATCATTGTAGTGATTTCTGTCGAATTAATACCTTTAACCAATCATTCGATGATGAAGGAAAAATTATCAGCCCATGTACCCAATGTAAAAGGTTTCCACATGTTCAAGGTTCACTTTATTGTGGGAAAGTAAGATGTAGAAATTGTTTGAATTGTAAGGTTTGTAAAATCCCATCATATTGAGTCGAAATGAAATATAAGCTTGTGATTTAAATGAATTTTCCTGAATTGAAAATTAAAACGGTTTTTTTTTATTTATATTTATATTTTTATTTTTTGCTTCCCATTTTATGCCCCTCGAAAATTTCTCCCTTGTTAGAATAAAACGATTTACAATTCACAAACTTTATGGTGCTCTAAAGCATGCAGAGACAAAATTCCAAATTGGGACAATCTTATGAAAGGTGAATTTAATAATAATATAGTTTTTAAAATGATTTTTTTTTTAAAAAAAAAATTTCCTCTAAAACATATTCCCAAATTTTAAACAGCCCCATGCATAATCCAAATAGCCCAATCTGAAGATGCTTATAAATCAGTTTCAGAACAATGGAACAAAGGTTGGAAAGCAAGTGGATTACGACCACCGAAAATTATTTCAGTTTGGAAAATTTTTTTGGATATAAATATTTTGAATAGGTATTTGAATAAAAGAAATTTTTTCAATTAATTGTAAATAATCTTTTTTTCCAATCTTTTTTTCCAATTTTTTTTTTTTTTACGTCTCTAGATATAAAAGATATAGAGATAAAGTTGAGGAAGAAGGAAATTTTCAAGGAAGAAAGTTTCCAAAAGGAAATGGAAAACGAAGTAGGTTTTATTCAATAAGATTGATTTGAAATTTCAAATAAAAATTTTTTTAAATTTTTTAAATATTAATTGATAAAATATTTTTTTCCTCTCCTTTCCTTTTTCCTTTTTTCTTTCCTTTCCTTTCCTTTCCTTTTTTCTTTCCTTTCATTTCCTTTCCTTTCATTTCCTTTCCTTTCCTTTCCTTTCATTTCCTTTCCTTTCATTTCCTTTCCTTTCCTTTCCTTTCCTTTCCTCTCCTCTCCTTTCCTTTCCTTTCCTTTCCTTTCCTTTCCTTTCCTTTCCTTAAGCAATGACAAGTGGAAATGAACAAAGGTATATCATCAAACATTTGGTCTTTATTTGATTCCAACATTTCTAAACTTAACTTGTTCATTTACTTTTTTCCTCATCCAATTTAGAAGATTTCACGGCACCTCACAAATTTGTCTTCTCGGCTTATCCACCAAAACTTTATGCACTAATCCTAAATGTGCAACTTGTGGAATAATTCGAACCTCTTACAAACTTTCTTTATCAGATGCAAGAGGCTTTTTTGGTGAAGGAATTTACTTCTCTTCTAGTCCCTCAAAATCTCATGTTTACAATGAAGATTCCCAAAAAACATTAAAAATACTCCAAGATCACAGGTTCTCGAGTAAATTTCAAATATATTCAAAACTAAAAGAAACCACATATCGAACAATGTTCTTGAATCGGGTGATAGTCGGGAATCGATTTGAACAATGTGTATTTCAAAAGTTTAATCCTGATACTCTTCCCGAAGGATATCATAGTGTCGTGGGAGAGCCAACTAAATCCGAGAATGGACTAGAATATGATGAATTAATTGTATATAAAGAGGATGCCTGTGTTCCATGTTATTTCATTGTTTACCAGGTCTAACTTATTTTTTCTCAAAAATTAAATCATTTATTTCACTAGACTAGAAATCAAAGTTAATTATTATTATTATTATTATTATTATTATTATTATTATTATTATTACTACTATTGCAAAAAGTTTTGATTATTTTTATTGTTTTTATTTAAATAACCAAAAAAATAGAATTAGCAAAATAATTAATAATATTAAAACTAGTTTAATTTTTAATTATTGGTAATTCTGGCTTAATAATTTAATTTATTATTTTGGTAATTTTTAAATAACTTTTTGATTAATAATAACAAAAATTTTAACATAACTTTTGTTTATTAAAAAAAAAAAACAGAAAAAGTTAAATATTAAATTATTAAAAACAATAAACACAATTAAATTTTCGTTTTTTATAAAAAAATTTAATTCACAAAATTTTAAATTTATTATATATATAATAATAATAATAATACCAAATTATAAAATTTTTCATATGGTTTAATTCAAATTTATATTAATTTTTAATAAATAATTAACAAGATATATTTAATATTTTAATTTTAATTTTAATAAAAAATATAAATAAATTTACCAAAAATTTTTTAATAATTTGTATTTAAGTTTTTTTATCAAAAAATTAAGATAATTTATAAAAATCTGTTTTTTAATATATATATATATATAAGCTAAATACTAATTGTTTAATTTAAACAAACTTTTTTTAATAGATTTTTAAACTTTATATTAAAATTATAAAAACAAAATAATAAAACTAATTTATTTTATTTTAAATTCATATTATTAAAAACTGTAATTATTTTAAAATCATTTTCTAAAGTTTTTTTAAAGTTAAAACAAATAATAACATATTTAATTTAATTGTATATAATTAAATTATAATTAATTATAATATTTTTTATTAAAAAAAAATTATATGTAATTATATTTATTAATAAAATATATAAAAATATTTATTACTTATTTTCTTTTTTTTATAATTTTTTGTTTATATTAATTTTTAATAATACATATTAAATTTTTATTTACAAAAATAAATTACTTAAATATTATTAATTTTATAATATTTAAATAATAAATTCTATTATAACTTTTTATTATAATTTAATAAATTTTATTTTAATTAATATTATTTAACTAAATTTAAAAAAGCTTTTTTATAACTATTTTAAAAATATTAACAAAATTTGTAATCGAAATTGTTATAAAAATATATTAATCTAAATATCTCAACTTATTATTTTATTTATATAAAAATAACTACAAATTTGTGTCTAATTTAATATATCTTTTATTTTCTGATTTAATACATCTTTTATTTTCTGATTTAGTATATCTTTTATTTATGTTTTTTATTTCCTAATTTATTTTATTTTTAATATTGTATTTTTGATTTTATTTATTATTAAACTTTTTTAATATACAAGTTTTCTTAACTATATTATAATACAATAAGTTTTATATTTATAAAACTTTTACAAATTAACATCAAAGATTTTGTAATATATTTGAATATAGTTATATGATAAACACAAAAAATTTAAAATACTAAAAATTCAATTTATATATTATAAATTAGATTGAATTTTTATATTCTAATTAATTAATAAATTATGTATTATTTAAAGTTATAAAATTTTGATATTTTTATATTTTAATTAATTAATAAAAATCTAAAATCACATATTATATAAAATTATATAAAATATAAGATTTTGAATATTCTTTTTTATAATAATATAATATATATTTATCTTTTAACTAATATTTTAAATTTTTTTTAAACTTAATTTTAATATAAATATAAATTTAATAATTTTTTAAAATTTTAAAAAAGTAAAAGTTTTTTTTTAAACCAATTAGTAATAAAAAAAATTATTTATTAACATATAATTTTTTTTTAAAAAAACTTTTTTTTTGTTTTAAGCAAAAGTAAAAAAGCTAAATAACTTTTTTATTTATATTAATAATGATAAAATTAATTTGTTAAATTGGTTTTTTTAATAATATAAAATTAATATTATTGTTTTAAAAATATTTTTTTTAATCTATTATTATTAAACAAAAATTAAGTTATTAGTTAACATAAAATTATTTTTATAATTTTTATTATTAATTAATATATTATTTTATTTTTATTATTATTATTTAATATATAATTTAATTTATATAATATTCAAAAATTTGTAATTTGCTAAAATATACATTTAATTTTTAAAAAATTGGTAAAAATATTAGCAAAAAATATTAAAACTTAAAATAATATTTAAATTAATTATATAAAAAAGCTTTTTTTTTAAAAAAAAATTATTTAAATATTATAAATTAATAAAATAAAACTTTACTTAAAAAACCAACTTGTTTTATGATATTAAAATTTATTATCTTAATTAATATTTTGAAATTTATAGTTTAATTGTTTCAAATCTAAATAAAAATCATATAAAAAACATTAATTTTTTTTTGGTAATTTTTTTATATTATTAAAAAATTTATAAATAAAATTTTCTATAAAAAAATTTGACTTTTACTATAAAATAACTGCATATTATTTAAAAGCTTAAGATTAAAAATTTCAATAAAAAAATTGATTTTTATTACAAAATAATTATATAAATTATTAATATAAAATTGGTTATTTTATTATAAATTTAATAATAAACATAATTTAAAGTATAAAAAATTATTTTAAAAATAAATAACTTATTATAAATTTAATAATTTTTATTAATAACAGTATTTATAATAAATTTAATATTAACAATATTAAAAAAATAACCAAAATTTTTAATGATATTATTAAATAACTTCTTATTTATTATTATTATTATTATTATTTTATGAATGCAGTCCAACTATTATTTAATATATAGAAACAAATTAAGTATATTAAACTAAATATGACTTATATACTTACTACATATAACCAGCCACTTAAGTCAATTAAAGCTATACTATACATTTATATTAAATCTCAATTTATTATTTAAACCTAAAAAAAACAAAGAGACCTTATGTAATCTAAAATTGACAGCAAATAATTTAATAATTCCAAACATATAAATCACTTCAAACAAAAAAATACAAATAGGCCACTATATATCTTAGGCAAAATTCCTATGTTTTTTACTAAACTACTTTTTTTTATATCAATCTTATATTTAAATCTAAAATTTCACAATCTATTATGATATATATTAATTAGATATCAGATAAAATCAGCTATTATTATCATAGCATTTTTTTTATTCTCAATCTTAAAAACAGCTTTGCTAATCCAATTCTTGAGAACAAATCTTTTAAACAAAATTTTATAAATGCTAATATCTAATATTTCTAATAAAAAAGTACATAACACTGAAAAAATCAATAAGAAATAAGATCCTACTAAAGAAATTCACAATTTAACATAATTTAACAAGATCTTAGAGTATATTAAAATGTTTTTGGACAGATAAAAACATAATCAAATAGTTTAATATTATTACAAAACAGACACAATACATTTAAATACTCTATATTATAAAGCTTTTTTCTAATTGCAATTAGCAATCTTCTATAGACTACTTTTATTAAATATGTATAAAAAGTTGCTGAAAGTTTGTCAATATAACCAAAAAGCATATAAGAATCAGAGTGTCATATTAAAGCAATATAATATCAATTAATAGTCTAAATAAAAAAGTTCTATAAAATTTTTATACTCAGATCTGTTTCTTATTGAGCACAATTAATTGTCTAATATATGTTACAGACAAAATGCTAAGTATTGTCTAAAATAACCAATCCATCTGCCAAAATAAATTTTTTATGTACACCAATAGATAAAAAATACAAAACTGTATTGTAATACTTGCAAAAATATCAGCTTTATTATTGTCAACATTTTTTGAATAGCTTTTGATCTTTATCTACTTAACAAAAATGTCTTTGGATCTAATTAGATTAGCCATATAATGTTTTTTAATTCAGCATTTTTTTCAGAAATCAGACACAAGTAGTATAAACTTCAATATATATATATATCTATAACAACTTGGCTGTCTGTATGTCAAATCACTAAACATAATAAAAAAACACATTTTAAAGCTAGAGCAATAGTTTGCAATTTCAACAATATTAATAATAGCAAACTGAAAACTCTTACACTAAAACCCATTTTAATTTCAGAAAAATACACTGTCATTTTACTTGCCATATTAACAGTACTTAAATCATATAGAGAATAATTAATGTAAATGCTAATCTTCTTTGCCCAAAGTTTATGTAAATGCTCTTAAACATCCAAGAATTTACTTGAACTATAAAAGTTTAAACTGTCAAAATTAAAGCTAAATTCAACAAATTGACAAAAGAGTTATTTATATAATTAGCAGTTTTCACAAACCATACTGGTACAAAACTCTTTAAATTCAGTCTTTTCTAATGACAAAAAATCTTTTAATTCATAACAGAGCCATGTTTGTTCAATAATCTATTACTAAAGACAATGTTAAAATGTTTTAAAAAGTAAATTACATTAAAGTAATATAAATTACCCAAAATTTCTAATATAAGAAAGCAATCAGAGAATTGAAATACACAAGATAACTTATTTGCCAAAAAAATATTGTTATTCAAAAAAATTTTTATTACACTTATCAGAAAATTGTTTATGGAATAAATTTTTAACTTGACAAGAAATTGTAATAGGTTTTTTGACACTCAGCTTGCAATCTGCAAATTCAAAAACCAGTATACAAATAAATTACCAAGAATTTTTGTCATATTAAAAAACCAAATTAATAAAGCCACCTTGTTTTTAATTTAAAACTGCTTAAATAATTTAAGTCTATACAATGATGAATAATATAAAGCTTTACTGAAAAAATTTTTCAGCAAATTAGTTTTTAATCTAAGTTTTTTTTTAATTATAATATTTTACTTTTAACACACACTTTTAAACACAAAACTAAATTGTATTTAGTAATCAATAATAGGCTGCAAAACTGCTAAAACTAAGTAGAAAAATTGTTTATTTAATAGAGTCTTCTTAAAAATTATGTTTGAAAAAAATCTGATATTTAAATATGTTTTGGTAAAACTTAACTTAAATATATTCTCTGTTAACAAAAAAATTCTTAAATATTTGTAAAATTTTTTATGCTTGGCAATAAAAATAAGTTGGCTGCCAATATGTAATAATACAAATGCAACTTTCTGATTAATGGGGATTACAACTATCTTTTTATTATTAATACAAATATTATTAATCTTAAAAAACTAATTAACTAAGTCTAAAATATACTGCATTGAAATCTGATCATTTCTTATTCAAATTGTGTTATTCACAAAAACATCAGCTACAAAAAAGAAAGTTTTTCTTCTATTAACTTCTACTCTGCCTATTTTAGCCACAAAATTGGTATTAATCTAATATCTATATAAATGTTCTTAACACTTTACTTTGTATAGTAGAAAATCATTGAAAATTCTTTAAAGAAATAGCAAGAAAATTTTATCTTGATCCAGTTTATTGTGCATTTTGTAATTATTTAAAAGACCAAAATCTGTTATTACTTTGTTGACTCTATTTTTATATATGTTTCTAAAGAAGTCAATAAATCTGTTACATATTTTAACTTACTTTAAATTAACTTTTAAATAATACCACCTAATTGAATTATAAGCTTTATACATGTTCTGTAAAACCAGCCAGAGCTCTTGCTTCTTTTTTAAAGCATCTTCTATAATAAAACCAATAACAAATATTGAGAATTGAGTTGAAGTGTCTTTTAAGACTGAAAAATTGTTATTATAAAAAACATTGAACATGCTACAGACAAATGAAATATAATCTAATAAAATTTTGGACAAGATTTTTTTGGCAGTTTCAATTAATACAATAGACTGTGTGTTAGTTAAAACTCCATCCCAATTATATGGCTTAAGAATCATCAAAACTCATACATTTTTCCAAAAAATAAAAATGTTTCTAAAAGTTAAACAAGTATTTAACAAGACCAAAAAACAGTCTATTATCACATTGTTACAATGTTTTTAAAGTTTATTAGTTATGCCAAATAAACCAGCAGCTTTGTTATTAGGCAAGCTATTAATCATCAAAATCAAATTTACTTTGTTAATAGCACTCATTATGTTAGAAAAAACGTCTTTATTTATGTATACCAAAAACACATATTAACAAGTCTACAAATCAGACAAAATTAAAGAAATCTTATGCTTTTTTATCTAATTTTTCATAATTATATTAACTTTTTGTTTCATTTTATTTGGCTCCAGAACCAATTCCTTTCTAATTATTAAGTGATCTAAAACCATCTTTTAAATGACTGCTCTAAAACATTTCTAAGTATGTTATTCTTATTAGAACTAAAATTTTCTATTTTTTTATTAATTGTGTTTCTAATATTAATTGTTTTTTTAGTCTCAGATTCTTGATACTTGGATTTCCAATATCTTTTTTTAATCTTAACAAATACAAAAAAACTTTTTTATTCTTAATTTTACACTTAATTAGAGAGGACAAACCACTTAGACTATTATTATCTAATCTTGACCAAATCTGTCTAAGGTAATCAAACCCAGTAACATTCCCAAAAGTAAAGGCTTTAGCCACTTTCAAAACCAGAATTTCTAGTTTATAGTACTTAGAAGACTGTTTGTTTCAAAAATCATTAAAATCCTTAAACCAATTCTTAAAAAATACTTTGTCTGCTAATCTAATAACAACCAACTTTACAAGATTTTATATTGTATTCAAATTGCTCTTTTCCTTTGCACTCTAAAACTTATAATATAATTGAGACATTCTAACTAATGAATATTCCTTAAATCAAATTTATTTTGATGGATCAACATTCTTAAAACCAAACTTTTATTGATTTTTATTGGCATGTTTTCGAATAGTATTCAAATTTACATCTAGAAGACCACTTAAATCAAATAAGACCACAATAATTAAATGATTAGTATTAAAAAAATTAAAAATACTACCAATTTTTTACTTGATTATTGTTGTTAAAAAATGTTCACTAACTAAAATATAATCAATAGTTTTTTTAATATTTTTTGAATTATTTTATGTTAAGAGCTTAGCTATTTTAATACTTAATATAAAATTGCACAAACCCAAATCAAAACATTTTTTTAAGCTTGAATATTGCTTCACTCCATCTTTATTGAAGTCACTTCTTAAAATTACATAAGAATTTGTGTTAATTGTCTTGACAATACACAAATTTATCTTATCAGCTTGATCAAATTGTATTTTAGTAAAAGCATTCACATAAAGACCCAGAATAGTCATTGGAACTTTCTTGTTAAGCAACAATTTAAGTAAGAGAAAACAACCAGAGATTTTAAAGACTTTATATATGTGTCAAATAAGAAATTTGTCTATTACTATTGTCACTTTTAAATCCAAATAATTAGTGTTCAAACCAGATACAAACACTTTCAAGTCTACAAATTTGTTCTTAATCCAAGATTTAATTTGCTCTTTTAATTTTGTCTTAATTATAATAGAAATCAAATTGTTTAATTCTTTATACTACTTAACAATGTCTTTTTGTTTTGTCAAATTGTTCATGTCTCTAATATTACATATAGCAATTTTCTAGACAAGACTGGTTATTGAGATAAAAAAGGTTCCAAAACCAAACCAAATTTGTTTATTTTGGCTGAAAAACTTAAAATTGTGTCCAAAAGACACTTTAAACTATTTATAACTTATAAATTACTGAAAAATCCAAATATGCTGCTTTTGCTACAGTCTTGTTACTAGTGGTCAAACTTAAACTCTCACTTATTACTGTATCTGTCTCTTGATTCTAATAAAGATGTTATCAATGACTAATTTCTAGGGCTAGACTAGAAAATTATTGATCTGAGTTTGTCTAATCTTTCAACTAATTTGTTAACTTGTTTTGCAAAATTAGTAAGACTGTGCTTGAAAGCAGCAAATCTAATATTCAATTCATTAAACACAAATAAGATAGACTTTACCTTCAGAAAAAAGCCAAATTCTATAAAATCATTTTGCATAAAAAAAAAAAAAGAAAAATGTTTCACTAACTATCTTAGTTCAAAAGATGCTATCAAAAAAGACAAATTGAGTAATAGGTATCAAACATTTGGCATAGATGTTTATCAGTTTGTTTTTATTTGCTTTTAATAAGCTTCTATAATTTAAGTTACTAGAAAACACTTTTCTACTTATAATACAGTCTAATAATATATAATTTGAATTCCTATACTTGATACATTTAACCAAACTCAAGTATAATCAATGCAAATTGGTGTCTTTTAATACTAGTATGGTTTTTATAACAGTCTTTAATAATTTAGTAGAATCAAAACAGACTATTGCATATCTAGTTTGGATATATATAACTAGATAATAATTTATAACACATGTTTTCTTACTCATAGAAACAATAAAATCCCAAATATTGTGAGCATTTATTCTAAT
Organism: Geosiphon pyriformis; assembly: GCA_016748015.1. Lineage (NCBI taxonomy): Eukaryota > Fungi > Glomeromycota > Glomeromycetes > Archaeosporales > Geosiphonaceae > Geosiphon > Geosiphon pyriformis. The sequence goes on along the minus strand of JAAOMT010000031.1, from coordinate 316,324 downwards.
TAATAATGTATAAAGCAGTGCCTTATTTTTGTTTTTTGTATTTTATGATTTTTTGTTTATATTAGCCTTGACTATATGCACTATATTTTTCTCAATTAAGACAAACTATATTGTGACAATTAAATTGGCTTGATCTGAATAACTAAATTCAATCACAATTTTTTGTTACAGTTCTACCAGTTATATTTTAATTGACTTAATCTTACCAAATTTAAATAGTGCAGTATATACAGCATTAGCCAATGTTTCAATTGGAATTTTTTTTAGTATTACAGCCCAATTTAAATGCACAGTTGATTTTTTGAGATTGGTATTTACAGTAATATTCTTAGTTTTTGCCAAAATAATTATTTGTGCCAAGCTTAATTCAGAAGTAAATATAGCTTTAATAATCTCAACAAATTTTAAGAGAATAAAAATCTTCTAAAACCATTGATTTTTGAGAATAATTTTTTTATTACCATAATTTTTTTTTGAAAAAGCTTTTTAACAATATTATTCAAATTAATATCTAAAACAAAAGACTTTTTAACAGAAACAAGAACCAGATTTTTCAGAAAAGAGAGAAAATTTGGTAGGACATTTAACAAAATATTATTATTATTGTTATTACTTAAGAAGTTTATTTTTTTTAGAAATGTATCCAAAGCTTTCTTGGTTTTAACTTATAAACTTTTTGGCATTTAATTCAAATTTTTTTCATTAAAAATGTGTTTTTTACTATAATTAATACTGGTTTTCTCTATCAAATATTTTTCTTCCATATTAATACTATTAGATTCAATAGTATTACCAGTCTCAAAGCTCTAAAAGTGGCCAGTCAAAGCTTTAATAAAAACTAACTTATTATTAATACTGTTTTTTAAAACACCATTTCTTTTTTTTTTCTAAAAAAAATTTGTTTGCTATTATTACCAAAACCAGAATTTTTAACAGATTTCTTCATAATAACCACACTAAAATCAACAATGGTTTTATAATCAAATAAGAAAGATTTGGATTTATCATATTGAATGATTAAAAACTTCTTTACAAAATTAGTACTTTTTGGTAAATATTTGAATATAAAAAAAAAGATGTTTTTCCTTATTTTTACTTAAAATATAACTTAATTAAAAGTTTTTTTAATGTTAAATTTTTTATTAATATTGTCATAAAAACTGCTTATTTTACTATTTTAAAACACAAACTTATTTAAAAATACTATAAAATTAGTTTTAATCAATTTTATTTTATTAGCAAATTTTTTAACTTTTTGTATAATTTATTAAACTTTTATTTAAAATTGTATTTTTTTACACCAAATTAGTATTTTTTTTGGCCATATTTTTGGTAAATATGCTTAAATTTAATTTTATAAACCAAAATTTATTAAAAAAATAATACTGAATAAAAAAAAGTATTAAAATATTTTTTGGTTATTTTTTATTTTCTTTATAGTTTGAAAATTAAGAATATAGTAGTTTAAAAATATTATAAATTTAAAATAAAAATATTTATTTTAATTAAATATATTTTATTTTAAGTATTAAAACTTTTAAATTATTTAATAATATTTTTTATGAGAAAAAACTTTTTTTTATATTACAACTTTTAAATAATATTGTTATAATTTTAAAATGTAATTAAAAAATATTTTTTAATAATGTATAAAGTTTTATATAACTTAAAAATATTTAAAGTTTAATAAACAAAAAATAAAACAGATTTAATCATAAATTTTAAACAATTATATCAATTAATTTGGTTTTAAAAGTGTTTTTTAAGACAATAATCTTTTTTTTAAGTTTTAATATTATTTTTTTATTAAAATAAACCAGTAATTAAAAATCAAGTTTTTAAAATAAACACTAATATAAAATTACAAATTAATATGTTTTAACTTAATAATAATGTTTTACACTAAATACTTTTAAAAATATTTTTAATATTGTTAAAAATGTGTCAAATAAAATTACAAAATACAATAATGACAAGATAAAAAATAAAATCAAAAACCACAATAAATTTATAATTTTCAAGATAATAAAAAAAGCAATTTCTTTGTTAAGCAAAATAATTATAATAATAATAATCAGTTTTAGTAAATTTTATTATTTCAAATATTAAAATGTCTAAATTTTTTTATACATTTTTAATTAATATTATTTTTGATTCAAATTTCAATTGGTAATTTTGTTGTATTGTTCGAAAACTTTTTTTAACCTTATCTAGAATTTCAATTTTCGCAAATGGAGTCGCTTGTGACTCGGTATTTTTTCACCAACACAGATTTTCTCTTTTAATCCAGACGTTTAGATTTTAAACCCTATTTTTTCGACTACTTGTCTTTTAGCTTGACAACCCAGCTTCAGGCCTCTCAACTTAGAAATCTTGTCACTAATTGTGGCCTTCTTTTAACGGCCTCAAAGTCTCAACTCGCTAGGCGTCTTGCCGAACACTTTTATGCCATATATGAGGAAGAGAAAAAGGCGAGAGCACTTACCAAGTGCACTTCCCCTCTTTCTACCCTTGTCAAAGATCCGAAAGCCTCGTTAATAATCCCGGAAAGTATTATATCACTGGACATTGGCTATAAGAACTTGGCATATGCTCATGTGACAAAAGATTTACGAATAATTGACTGGAAAACTCATGATTTTCAAATGGATAAATTTGATCATAAACTTTTTGGTCCCGTTATTCGGGAATTTGTACATACAGTTCTGTTGCCAAAGCAAATGCACCAAGTTAAAGTGGCTGCTTTTGTGATGGAACGTCAGGCGTTTAGAATGTTTTGTTCATTGCCGCTATTAAAAGTTATGACTGTTGAGACTGCGATATATATGCTATTACTCGATCGAGTAGAAAAGGATGTCAAAATTGAAAGCCTATCACCTCTGAAAATGGCTAGATACTTGGATTCACAACTTTGGGGTGATTACAAAGAATCGACTGAAAATGATCAGAGTGATGAAGAGGATACCTGCAAATTGGCTGAAAGTAATGATGAGGAATGCAGTGATAATGAGTTTCTCATTCCCCCAGATGAATCTCAAAACCGGATTGAGTTAAATAAAGAGAAAGATCCTGATGACTTTTCTGCATGGTTGTCTGAATATGGTCAGGTTCCAACGTTAGTCACGATGAAAAAAACAAAAAAAAGCACGGGAAATAATCAAAGGAAAAAAATCTCAAAACTTTTAGTAAAAAATTGGTTGCGCGATCACAAAGATCGCTGCCCCGAATGCTTATTACAATGTTTCACCAAGGCGAAAAAAAAAGATGACCTTGCGGATGCATTGCTTCAAGCATTTATATATTACAATTTCCAAAAAACATCAATAAAACAGGCATTCAGTTGGATAAATCAGCCTTAATAAACAACAATAATAATAATAATATAGTAATAATAAACTAAAACTTAGGTATGGATACATTATAAAATCTGCAATAATAGTTCAACATACTAAAAAATTTTTACGTTAAATTAATCATTCCCAATTCCTTTCATATGTTAGGATTTCTTCCCATGAAGCAAATAGACTTTATCAATCATTTACAGAAAGGTTGATTTTAAATACATCGCCGTTACATATTCTTCATGTTCGGTTCTTTGTATTATTGACATTGCATTCATCCACCAGTGCAGTCTTCAGGATTTCCTGACATCCTGAGTCGTTCTTGCCTGAAACGATCGGCGTTTCGCCGTTTCAAATCAAAAACCTCAGCTATTGCTTGTTTGAAACAATGAAAATTATATTCAATCAATCCATGTTTTTCGTAGTTATCTGCCCGCAGTAGACATACAAGGGCGAGAAATCTGCTCGAACAAGTTTCAATATGTTACTATTGAATGTGGAATTTTATCAAATATTATATTTAAACCAAATATATTAAAGGTCACCTATTGACTCCTCTTAAGCATAAAACCATCCCATTATTCAATTTGATGACAGAAGATGCCTCATCAGCTGTTTCTGTTATAACGCCATAATTTGTGGAATTTTCCCCATTTGCAATGGCTGGAGGAATTTGGGATTTATCATTCGGACACAAATCATTTATTAAGCGATATGTATTCGTTCGCCTAAAAATTACATAAAATATTTAAACGTGAAACAACTCATTAAAAAGTCAATTCAATGTTTTCAATTACCCATATATCTCCGAGAGGTCGATGATCACATCTATCATGTCACTACATATCTCATAAGACTGCATATCTACAGGCGAACTGTCTGTTGCTATGTAGATTTTAGAATTTACATCAAACAAAAATGCCTTCTCTATGCCTGAATTCTGCAAGTGTTAGATAAAGCCAAGATATTTGGAGAGAATAAGGTAAAAGGTATCAAAGGAAACTTAGATAAGATAAATTAAAAACAAAAATACCGAGCACAAAATATTCAGCAAAGTTTCCAAGGTCGGTAATTGGGGAATTAACTTTTGAATAACTTTACTAAATGCCTCAAAAATAGAATGGTCGTATATACTGGTCAGATAAAAGCTGATCGGAACGCTTTCCAACCCTTCATCTGCTAATTCATCTGTTGTCCGTTGTTGTATATCACGTTGAGTGTCGATTTTGTATTCATCGGATAAGGCATCGACTTTATGAATAAATACTTCAAACGTAAGTTCTGGATTCACGCGACAAGCACGTGTTACTGTTTGATGGAGTCTTTGAAGAGCATCAATATAGTCGTCCTATTTGGTTACAAAGAATAAAAAGTGTGTTTACGTCGGGATTAAAAAAACGTTTGAAAAAAGATTCTTCAGTAGATTTGAATGAAAAACACAGGCTCACTTGAGCATCAATCACAAAGATCAACGCGCCGTATTCACCGAATATTACATTAGAATCGAAAGCGGGGTCAAAGTAATCAATTTGACCAGGAAAGTCCCAAACTTGAAAATCCACAAATGATCTAGTTGGGCAAAAATCTTATCAAGGAAATATTAGAGAATTCGAAAATTACATTTTAAATAATATAAACCTAAACTATTATTAACGTTGACTTTGAACATGAAATTTTCAATCCATTTGACGATAGCATTCAAGGATACGTGATATTCTCTCTGACAACTTTGCTTGTGCTCTCAAGAAATAATGTTTCATTTGCGGGCATTTTGTGGAAAACAACTTTCTGTATGCTCGATTTCCCACTTCTGAAAATTATTAGAAGGGTTCATAAGTAAAGTATACTGATAAACGAGTTTACATTAAGTCGTTTCACCTAAAAACTTGCCTTCTTAAGCCCATAAGCAACAACCGCGGGCGATGATCGTGGACAGGATCTTCAGTTAAATCCCCCCCGTTACTGTGAATTTATAAAGAGACGGCTCTAAGTGAATTAAGCAAAGTCATTTTCGAAAAGTATGCCCATAGGTTCTACCAAACAAAATTCTGTCCTCAATCCTACCCCATTTCATCCCCAACGGGAGCGGTATGCAAGTTGAATTCGTCCCCTTCAAAGTTCTAAAGTAAGAAAGTGAAGTTAAAAAACCTAGTCATTGAAACACTGCTTGAAGTAAAACGCGACGACGTGCCGACATGATAGAATTTATTTTCAAGTGGCTCCAAAGAATGTTTAAAATTCGGAATCTATGCTTAGCCCAATGAAATGATCATCGCTAAAGTTAGTAATTGAACAGATTGATTTTAATTTTTGACAGCTAAAAATAGCTAGCTTAAAAGTTTTCCCAAATTTTACGAGTCAACCATTTCTCGATGACCACAAAAGAACTGAGAAAATTAGGTGTTAACCCTGCTGCTTTTATTTTCACCTAAGAAAAGATTTCTAACTGGGTGTCGTTCATCAGTGTTTGTTACAGGCAATAAAAACAAACTTGCTGAGGTTCATGCCATTTTAGGTTCCACTTTTGAATTGATAAATCGCAAGCTTGAAAGCAAGTTAGCTGCATCTTTATTTCATTGACCACATAAAACCTTTCCATCATATAAAACTAATGGATAAATTTATCATTTTCTAAAGTAACCGAAATCCAAGGAGATACCCGTGAAGTCTCTTTGGATAAATGCCGGAGGGCAGCCATTGAGGTCTGATAATTCCTTTTCAATAAAAAGTTCATATTTTTAATATTTAGTCTTGAAGCTTCATACTTAGAGGGGATTTTTAATGATAATAGGTTAATGGTCCAGTCATTATCGAAGATACCGCTCTTTGTTTCAATGCCTTAAATGGACTTCCCGGGCCCTATATGTAGGTGATATTTAAAGTAAGCTCCAGAAACTATTTAAATTTCTGATATTATGTTCTGTTTTAGAAAATGGTTCTTGGAAAAGTTGGGTCATGATGGTGAGGCTAATTAATAAACCTATATTATACACCTTTTATATTATTATTTGAAAACTCGTTATAAACTTCTTCCCATCTACCTTAAAGGATTAAATCGTCTATTAACAGGATTCGATGATAAAACTGCATTTGCCCTTTGTACATTTGCATATAGCCGTGGACCCAACTATGAACCAATTCTTTTTGAAGGAAAGACGCCTGTAAATAATGATAAAATTTTCAATAATGGAGGTTGATAGCATTCAAAACTCACTTTAAATCTTAGGGCATGATTGTTCCAGCACGTGGTCCCGCAGATTTTGGATGGGATCCTATTTTTCAACCTGATGAATATCAAATGACGTAATTTCAAATGGATTCCGAGTAATGCAGTTCATATTTATCGTTTATTACTAAATCGTTTTAAACACCATTTAGATATGCTGAGATGCCGAAAAATATCAAAAACACCATTTCCCATCGTTATAAGGCCCTAGAGAAGTTGAAAGAATATCTTATGTCAAGCTCGAGCTAAAAAAGGTTCATAAATGGAATTTGGTGAATTCTTGAGATAATTAACAGAGACATCGCAATGGATATTTCGGTTTGATGCTCAATATAAAAGGAATAGTAGTTTCCAAGGAATCCGTATTTTATGATAATTAATTTTGCTCGCAATATATTTCAAAATGGATTTTTTTGATATTAGATTATTTGATCAATGATTTTTGAATATCATAATTTTGCATTTTCAAATATTAAAATTAATAATTTAATTTTCAATAAATTATTCAATAAATAAGCAAAAAGGAAAAAAGAAGCAATCTAGAATCTTACCACTTATGAGGTTTTTTCAGTTGTAAAAACAGTTTAAACAAGGCATTATCAAAGTGTTTTTCTTAAATAATTTTGAAACAAAGCTTTTAACCTTTTAAAAAAATTTTATTTGTCTTTGGCTGGAAGTTTTTTTTTAGTTAAATTATTTTTGGTACTATTATTATTCTTTTAAAAAGTCTAAAAATCTTTAACAAAATAGTAATTAAGTTGTCATTTTTTTAGTTTTTCTTTTTATTGTTGTTTAAATAATTAGAAAAACCAAAACAGCAAAAAAACAATTTTTTTTTATAAAGACTGTTATTAATGTTAAATTATTTTGTTATAATAATTAAATTACTAAATTGTTTTTGTACTTTTTTTGGTTTTTTTAAATTAATTACAAAATTTTTAATAAAAACAAAAAAATATAAAAATATAAAAAATTGGTATTTTATCAATTATTATAATTAAAAACAATTGGTTTAAGTTATTAAAATTCCAAATACATAAATAATTTATATTTAACTTTGAACAAAAAAAGATAAATAGACTTTAATAATAAAAATAAAAAATTTAATTTATGTAATTTTTGTTTTCAAAAAAAATTTATTGAATTTAAAAGAAAAAGTATAATTAAAATTTAAATACTAGCTTGTAAAATTAAATTTAAAATAAAAAATACTTTTTTTTTAAATTAAAATTACTTATATAAATACATATTAAAAAACTTAATATCTTATATTATTTCTTATATTATTCTGTTATTATTAATTAAAATTTATTATTTTATGTTATTTTATTTAATATTATTACTAATTATTATAATAAAAATATAATTAAAAAAAAAACTCCTTGTCTTCTTAATTTTATGACTACAATCAAAGCAAAAAATAAAAAAGCTGTATCTGTTATCTTTCCTAAAATACTTAATAAATTTTTAATCAAAAAAGTTTTTTCTGTTGTAAAAACTGCTAGACAGAATGTTTTAAAAGCTTTTTTTTTAGATATAGATAATAAAAGACTGCTTTTGATAATCACTAAAATATTTTTTTCATTTTTGGCTAATTTTTTTTCAGTTAAAGTTTCTTCAAAGAGACACATTTGAATTAATCTTAGTGTTGTTTTTATTTCTTTTAAGAGCCCAAAAATTTTTAATAACAGACTAGTTAATAAGCTAGTTTTCTCTTTTATAGCTTTTATATCTGGTGCTGCTAATACTATTTTTTTAAAAAAAATAGTCAAAAAAACCAAAAATCCAAAAAAGTAAAAACAGTTGTTTGTTTTTATTATTGTTATATTAGATTCTTTTGTGGTTTCTAATAAGATCTTAGATAAAATTTCTGTTGCATTATCTGACATATTATCTAAGATAAATTAAAATTAATTACTGACTGTATTGCCAAATATGGTATTTTTCAGCAGATCCTTACTGATTTTAGAAATAAAACAATTATTTCCTATAAAATCACTTGTTTTTAAGAACTAGATTAACCAAATAAAAACTGAATTATTTTTCCACTAGTTTCTGATATTTTTATTGGTAGTGTTTAAGAAATTATTATTAGTTGTTAAAGATTTTCTAAATGAGTGGTTTCTATTTTGGTGTTTAATACTATTTTTAAGATCAAATTAGCTTATATTAAGGCTGTTTTTTAGTTTGTACATGGTTTTTTGAATATAAAATTGGTGTTAAAAAACAATATAAAACTTTTTTGCATGGAGTTTGCTTCTCATAAGTCTTTAAAAACTGTTTTTTTAGTTGGATTTATAAGCTTTTTTTATTTAACTACTCTTAAAATTGCCAAGTTTTTGGTAATTTCTGAGTTTAGTTCCCTTTTTACTATTGTTATACTTGTTACTTGAAAAAAAAAAGCCAATCAAAAGAAGAAAGAAAAATATAACCTAGAAAAATGTGACAAAATATGAAGAGACACAGAATAATACACAATAATGTTGGATAATATATTATAATGTAAAATAATATGTTATAATACAGAATAACACAGAATAATGCATTATAACATAGAATAACATATTATAATGCAGAATAACACAGAATAATGTGTAATAACATTAGATAATGTGTTATAACATAGAATAATTAGTTATAATGTAAGAAAATGAAGTAATAGCTAGCAAAAACAGACAATCCAAAGCAATTCTGTAAAACTAGATAATATGTATATATAGTAATAGTATTAGAAGTAAAAAAAGAGAATCTCCAGACAAAAATTCATTAGTTATCATTTCTAGTTAAAAACATATCATTCCAAAATATCAATAAATATACTTATTTTGGCATTTCAAATTCAATTGCTCACTATCAACTCTAAATGTTAATAGTAATTGATACTTAAATTACATAGGAACAATAGCTCTTAATCATGGCTATTGACAGAATATTAACATTTATCATCTTGGCTTATTTTTTTTATTTTCTTTCTTTGATTTTTTTTCTTTTGTTATTTTTTGTTGTTGACTAATTAATTAAAAATTAAGCACTAAATTACAAATGTTATAAAAACTAGTAAAAAACCCATGAAACAAAGATAAAAAACTCATAGATTTGAGGATAGCTTATCAGAAAGATTACCAGTCATTATGTTGAGAAAAAAATTTGATAGAATTGTGATTCCAAAAGACTACTAAAACAACAATTAAATCTTTGTTCATTATATAAAAAACTTCACTAAAATCTTCAGATATAAACAACTTACAGATATTACCAATGTCAGCAAACAAATTAGCACCAAATTATGGGTTTGTTATTTGATTTGAGACCCCAAATAATCACCTGTAAAATTTGGTGTTTCTTGTGAGATATAATCTTATAGAGAACTAGCACCAATATACAATCATTCAAAAGTGGCAGAACCAGAAAAAATAAGAACAAACCATCTAAGATTCACCAAATCTTTGTTTCAACATTACTGTCAATACTTGGGATTAACCAACAATCACCTATCAACAGAATCAGTCTTCAATTTCTACATTAATGAGAGAATCTCATATTTGCTAGGAGTATTAGTAGAAACCAACTCAGCCAGAAGAAATTTCTACAACAAATTAATCCAAAATACCAGCCTATCAGCAAATTATAATTTCACAGCAATCTTTACTAAAATCAATAAAGAAATTGAACATCACACTCAATAAAAATACCCAATCATCTATGCAAACAAAGGCAAAAGAAAACTACAAACACCAGCAATAATATCACAAAGAATACAACCATCTACTTGGAAAAAAACAAGAGTAAAATCTTCAACCAATCCATTATATTACTATATATCTGAAAGCACTATCAACATTTTATCACCAGGCACATCTACCTCAAACACAAAACCATTATTAGTTCAACTTCCATTTCAAAGTAAACAAAAGAAAGCAGAATTATTGGGAACCTATAATAACTACTTTAAAGAATTTAAATTGCGATTACTAACATTATTAGAATTTTGATCACCACTACCTCAACCAGATTTTGAAACTGCGAGTCTATGAAAAGTAACTGAATCAGAAGAAGAGAAAGACAACAATCAGAAATTTAATTACCAAAATCTGATTGTTGAAAATCCAGAAATTGAAACTCTGAATATTCAAACTCAGCAAAACCTGATTTTAAAAAATCCAGAAATTGAAACTCTGAATATTCAAACTCAAAAAAATCAGAACAATTCAAACTCTGACATAATTAATTAACAAAACTTATCTCCAGTAATTGTAATTGATTCACCACTACTTCAGCAGCAACTACAACAGCAACCCCAACCACAACCACAATAACAACTATTACTAGCACTAATAATATACGCACTTATCACCAAAATTGAGAAATTCACTGGCAAAGAGAACAATGCCTAAGTATGATTAAATAATATAGAAAAAGCCATTACAGCCAATGAATGGAATGATAACAGAGTCTTTCAAGCAATTCCATATTTTCTTCAAAATACTACCAATTTATAGTATTAGAGTTTAGTGACCAAATCACAAACTTTTTAAGAATTCAAACTGGAATTCGTGAGATATTTTAGTAACAATAATAGTATTAACTGCTTGGCAAATATCTTTACCACCATCAAGCAAGGAGAAAGTAAAGCAGTCACCACTTACTTGGGATGCTTCCATCAAAATCTATGCCAGATCTAAACAATTGACGCTAACTATTTCACAAAGCCACAAATCTTAAACCAATTTATTTGTGGCCTATGTAGTAATATTCTCTAATATGTACACCTATTACATTCAGTCAATCTTCAAGCAGCCATCACCCACACCAAAGATTTTGAATCTGCTGAACTCAAAGCTAACCATGCCCAAACTGTCAATCTAGTAATAAATGGATCATCTGAATTGAATTCTAAGTTGAAACAATTTAGTAATTTCATTAATCAAAAATTAGAGGGATATGTAGCTAACAATTAGACAGTTTATTAACTTCCACAACAATACAATAATCAAGAAAACACAAATTGTTTCCAAAATTAGTCATATTCATCACCATCAACCAATCAGCAATGGCAGCAGGAGACACATGTTTGCCACTATTGTGGTAAACAAGGAGATTTGAAAATCAACTGCAAGTTAAAAATAAATAACCAATAATTGGGAAATCAATATCAAAACCCCAATTGCCAGTTTCAAACTCCAAAATATCAACCCAATTCAGAACTATATCAACCGAATTACCTACTAGTAATGCAGCTGCCAATTTATTAACCACTCATTTATCAGACTCTGGCACCAGTTATTTATCAACTGCAGCCACAAATAATATATTAACCTCAACAAATTCCAATACTGCCACCAAACTCAGCTCAGATGACATCAGAAAATTTCAGATCAAAGATTACTCAAAACTGAAAATTGGTGTTGGTTGTTCATCAACCAATTCTCAGCTCATCAAACCAGTTATTAGGATCATGCCAGTAGAATTCAAGAACCAGATACACCCAAAACTCAAATTTTCAATACTATTTAAGTCTCCTGGTTATCTCAGAAGATGCCACATCCAACAACTTGGAAGCTAAACAAAAGCAGCCACTTACCAACAACATACCACCAGCAACCATTACTAAAAACAAATCACTTACTACTATTTTTCCCTTTGAACTTGAAGAACTAATTGAAACATCACTATTCAGTAGAGCTGTTCTAAAATCAAAACCTATTATGGCAATGTATACTGACACCACAGTTAATAGTCAATCAATCAAACTGATTTTGGACAGTGGTTTAGTAGGCAGCATTATCACATGACAACTCATAGACCAATTAGGTTGCTAAGTTGATCAAGCTGTCAGCACCAGAATTATTACAGCCAATAAAACAATCAAAACTTCTATTGGCAAAATTGACGACTTTTCCTTTAAAGTCAATGACATTATTATACTTATCAAAGTCTTGGTAATGAAAGCCACACAATACCAAGCACTAGTTGGCAATAATTAGTTGTCCAAAACCAACACAGTGCTTAATTGGACTATGCAAAAGCTTCAACTCAGCCAGGATAGTTAACACACACATGTACCAGCCATGTGTGATCACTTTTGAATAAACACAACACCAATACCACTTATTGAATTGAAAAAAAAAAAAGAAGACTTATCTGAAAAGTCTACCAAATTTCTTGGGCCAATACCAAACACAACAAGTTATCATTAGTGCTTTCTTGAAATGACAAAGAGAAAGAAAAGGAAAAAAACACACCAGAGGAAAACACCACCACAGAAAAAATAATTAATGGCTGAGAAAGATTCTACTCACATAAGCCACTGAAGCAACTGCCATATATTTTACTCAAATGCCAAGATTGTGGCAAGAAACTTTCTTCTATAGAAGCTTGAATTGTGTCCAATAAAGATTACTGGATGCAAACCCACTATTACTGCAAATCATGTTACAAAAAATGATATGACTATTCAAAGCAACAAGGCAAGTAAGACAATAAACCATGTCTTACTTGTGGAGAAACTCGACTTGATGAAGAAATGTGGAATAACATTTCTGGTCAAGGAAGAACATTGTTACCTGTAGAATTTTAGCTATTAATTAGCATGAAATTATTCTTATAATTCCTATCAGTAATTAACATGTTAATATCAATTCAAATTATCACTTATTATTTAATCAATTTATCACATATCATGATTCAATTAATAACCCAATTAGTATAACAGAAAATAAGATGATTAAATTACACAATACTCTGAACTTTGTAACATTCAAAAATTCGCCGAAATTTATATGAAATTCGTCGAAATTTATAGAAATTCGCCGAAATTATGAATAGTTCATCCAAATTAATCAATAGTTCAGCGAAATAACTTGTAGTTCATCAAAATGTATCTTTAGTTTGCCAAAATTTGAGCAAAGAAAAAAAGTGCAAGTTTATAGACTAGTACTGCAACAAGTTGTATAAAAGAAGAGCTTTTCTCTTCAAGAAAATGTATCTTACTTTAGATTTATCACTTAGAACCATTCTTACACACAAAAAAAAAAATAAATATCAAATAATTTAAAAAACCAAATTTTTTAATTATTGCACTTGAAAAATTCCCAAAACCCAATTAACATTTTGAAATTGATTAGCTACCGATTTCAGTAAAACTGTTAGTGACTCCAGGCCTGGATAGAAAACGTTTCTCTTAACAAAATTCAATTTCTTTTACATTTCTTTTATTTTCTTATAATAATAATTAGGGTAGCTTATAAACAAGATTCCTGTAGAAGAGTTAACTTTCACAGCAAAGTAACTACACATTTTTAGTGAGCTTCTAGACAAGCAATTCCTGAAAAAGAGTTGACATTTACTATAATGTAACTACATAAAGTAACTGGCAAGGAATTGGCCATTCCACTTATAAGCCCAGCAGTTCAAATTATAGGAGATAATTTGAAAATAAATTCAGTTACTGGAGGTTTAACTACTTCCTGGAAACGTGAATTCACAGCAAATCAACATCAACAACATTCAAAAAAAGAGACCCAAAAACCTCCAGTAATATTTGGTGCTTTTCCACAAAAATAACACAGCAAACAACAAACTTCAAAGTGGTGACCACACCAGACACAACAACTCTAGAGTATTATTAGTCAATTTACACCCATTGCAAGCAGAGATTCAACATCCCAGATGGAATTGAAATTGTTGAAAAAACACTCTACCAATACATTGAAAACCGTATTAACAATTATCTTCTTGGAAATTACAACATTTCAAAAGTGAGAAGCAACCTCTACAATAATCTAGTACACTATTCACGATTGAGAACTGAAGACCTTAACAGTGAGACACTTGCCACCTACTTTCAAGAACTCAATTACAACATTATCAAGTATTGTGAAGAAAAATACCCAGTACAGTCTAAATACTTTTTTGACTTTAAATCAGAAACAGAAACAAGTAACAAAGACAAACAAAAAGTAAAACAACACTCAAAAACTGCTCCAAACACTCTAATACTACCAAAGACAACTGCCAAACACTTGCAAACACTTGAACAAGGAACCAGTATCAAATTACCACTTTCTATTACACCATTTCCAATTTTACTTCCTCAACCACAAACACCAAATTCAACTGTTTCTTCTGACCAGAAAATTTTCAGTCACCTAAAAATCCTACTCAATAGCAGGAACCTATATTAACAAGCACCAATATTATTGAATACTTGCAGGAAAATGAAAGTGATCATTCAGAAAATTTGGAAAGTAAAGAAACTGAATCAAAACAAGGAGAAGCCACAAAAAACAAAGAGGAAATGACAACTGCTTACATTGCAAAGATTCCAGAATTCACAGGTAAAAATAATGATACCAGTTCTCAAGAATGGCTTGACAAAGTTCAAAAAGCAGGGGATGTAAATGGTTGGATTGCAGCAAAAATGCTCAAAGCAATTCCTTATTTTCTCCAAGGAACAGCAGGAGAATGATTTGAAAATTTAGAAGAACCATTTGAGAACTGGCAAGCATTCAAAAATGCTTTCTTACAACAATTCACTGACAACAACACCTCTATCACTCTCTGCAATTGCTTTTGCAATATCAAACAAGAAACATTTAAAACTGTTATAACCTATCTTGGAAGATTCAACAAACTTTTCAGACAAATTTGACAATTAGAAACCAATAACTATTATTCTAATGCTCAAATTCTAGATCAGTTTATAGCAGAATTAAAAGACAAACTGATTAAGAAAGTCTGTCCACATGTTTCAGTAGACTTAGCAACTGCCATTAGACATGTAAAAAGCTATGAAATGGCAATGGAAGAAACAAATCACACCAAGCTTGTAAACCTTGCAATTGGAGAAACCAGCTCAGCAGCTGAAGAGAAAATAGACCAACTCACAAAAAAAGTTGAAAGCTATTTTACAAACCAACAACAACAGCAGCAACAACCACAAAGATATCAATGCCCACAACAATGCAATCAAAACAACTTTGGATCACCATCTAACAACCAACTTCAAAATTGTCATTATTGTGGAATTCCAGGACATTGGAAACGAGATTGCAGGAAATTGCAAAGAGACCAACAAAATAGAAGTAATCAACGTTATTTTTCATCACAACAATCTTATTACCAACCTCTACCACCAACTTATTATTCACCAAGACCCCAAAATCAAAACAATTACTATCAACCAGCTCCACAATCAATGCAGCAACAATATCAGCAACCTTTACCAATTCAGCAATATCAGACACAACCCACTCAACAATATCAAGTACCAACCAGAAGATTGGTTCAACATAACCAATTCACACCTCAAAATTAATTTCAGAATAACAACAATAGAATCAACCCAAATAACTAATTAGTTCTCCAAAATTCCAGTCAGCAAAGACCAAATTACTTTCACACTCAACCCAGTTATTTAACAATGACTGAAGAATTGAATTTTTAACAAACTGCACTTTTTGAAAATAAAGCTGCAGTACCAAGAACAAACCCTTCCAACCATACCATTCCATCAGCTCAAATTGCTCAAAACGCCAACCTCTTAGATATATTCCCATTCGAATTTGAAGCAAATGAATTACCATTCTTGCTTAGTAATGCAGTAGCTAATAAACAAAAAGCTATTACTGCTATATACACTGAAGCTACAGTTAAAGAAAAACCCATTTGATTAATTCTAGACAGTGGATCAACTGGAAGTATTATTACTTACCAACTAATGCAACAGCTTCAAAAAACTGTTGACAGACCAGCCCAAACTGTAATTGTTATAGCAGATGGTATGAAGAAGACACCAGTAGGAGAAATTAACAATTTTCTATTCACCATTGATGGAATCACCATTCCAGTCAAAGTGTTAGTTATGGATGCACCCCAATACCAAGTTCTGGTCAGAAATGATTGGCTTCTTAAAACCAATGCAAACTTAGATTGGGAAACTCAAGAACTAAAAATCTTATACCAAGAACAACACACTATAGTACCTGTTACTTGTGGTTTTTTTAACAAATGATCAGAAAAAGCCCCAGTATTTGAATTTGAAGAAAAAAAAGAAATGCCACTTACTGAAACCTACATGGCTCTTGAATCAACATCCAATTGGACTGAAGAAACAGAACAGGAGATTTTTGAAGAATCAAGAGGATGGAAAAAAGTTAGATATTCTACACCAGAACCATGGAAACAACCACCCTATATTCTACTCAAATGCAAAGATTGCAACAAAAAACTTTCATCAATGAGAGCATGTATTTTTCCAGAAAAGGAATATGAAACTCGTACCTGTTACTTTTGCAAAGCATGCCATAGAGAACGATTTGGATTTCCAAAAAGAAGTGAAAAATAGGACAATACACCTTGCCTTACATGTGGAGATATGTTACCAGAAGAATACAACTGGATTGATGTTGCAATGAGAGGAGAAGTATGTGATCAAACCTGTCAATATGCTCTATCAATTTCGGAAAAAGTCAGAAGAGGAACACTATTTAATGCAGCATACAACAGTGCTCACAATAAACTTTACTATTATCCTCATGATGCTGAAATGATTTTTGACCTAGCAATAGCATTAATCAATGGAGCCACCCAAAAAGATATTTGCCAAATGAAAAAAGCTGAATATATTGAGTATACCATGGAATTAGCTGGATTTAATTATGAAGATAAAGTAGAAACCTATCACCAAATTACAAGCTACACATATCTGACCAAAGAAGCTCAAATTCAATAATTAAAGCAAATAAACATTCAATTGTGTAAAGAATGTATTATGCCTTGTGATAACCAATGGTGTTTAGAATGTTATGCTCTTAGCATTCCTCTGTCAGATAAGAATGATAAAAATGAAATCGAATTTGGAGTATTTGAACTAGTAAAAGAACTACCAACCACCCCCATCTATTTTCTTGAAAAGCAACCACCTCTACAACTTAAATATTTTGACAACCATAGCCAAGGAATCAGACCAGAAAAAGCACACGAAATTGATGCTGGATATGACCTAAGATACTCAGGAAAAGATACTTTGGTTATCCAACCAAAGTTCTTAACAAAAATCAATCTCAAAATTGCTCTTGAAATACTACCAGGAGCAATGGTTCAAATTGCCTCCAGATCATTATTGGTAAGCAAAGGAATCAATATTAGAAGAGGAGTTATAGATGCAGGATACACTAGAGACATTACCATTATGTTACAAAATGAGACAGACAAACCATTCAAAATTGAACATGCTAAAAAAATTGCTCAAGCAATTTACTTATCCTTAATCAACATTTCGGGTTTACAATCAGTAAACAACAGAGAACAATTGAGAGGAACTCAAGGTTTTGGTTCAACTGAACGATTTACAGTTCCAGTAAACATAACTCTTAATACACAAAATAAATCTCACCAGATTTTTTAACTTCCTCAGCTAATTACCATTTCACTTTTTGAAGAACATCACGAAATTTACACTTGCTCAAAACCCACCACTACACAACAAATCTTTGAATCCAATAAACAAATCTGTTTGAAACATGAAATTTCAATTTCAAACGTTTATATTCCCAAAGGAATGAAAAAATTTTGAGTTATATTCTACAACCCCAATAATTACCCTATTGTCTTATTAAACAAACTAGAGATTGGAATCATACATAGCAATATTTTTCAAGATGAAAACCCTCAAATTGTTTCTAATTTCATCGAAATTGTAAGGCACACTCTACTTCCAAATCCAAATATCATTCTCACTACTAAAAACTACCACTTTTTGGAAGAAAAACTCTCTTGAATCAACATGGGTCCCTTAAAACCTCAACAACAAAGACAATTGAAACAATTGATAGCTGAATTTGCAAATATATTTGCAAAAGACAACAATAACCTGGAAAAAACGGATATGGTTCAACATCAAATCCATACAGGAGATGCTCCACCAAAACATCAGCAAGCTTACAGAGTGCCACCTGCCAGCCACCAATTTATCAGAGAAGAAGTCCAGAAAATGCTCAATAATGGATTGATTCAACCATCAAGAAGTTCTTGGGTCTTACCAGTAGTTTTTGTCAAAAAGAAAAATGGAAAAATCAGATTTTGTGTTGACTATTGCCAATTGAACAGTGTGACAATTGAAGATGCCTACCCTCTTCCAAGAATTAATGACATGCTAGATGCGCTAGGAAAAGCCAAGTTTTTTTCAACTTTAAACTTGGAAAGTGAATACTGGCAAGTCAAAATAGACCCAAAAGACCGACCCAAAACAGCATTTACCACCCAGAAAAGAAACTATAAGTTCAATGTTATGTCTTTTGGACTCTACAATGCACCAACAACATTCCAGTGACTTATGGATGTTGTATATGAAAGACTCTTGTGGCAATCAGTAGTTGTCTATTTTGATAACACTAATATATACTCACCAAGCTTTAAAACTCATCTTATCTACCTGTAAGAAATTTTTCAATGATTACGGAAAGCAGGATTGAAGTTAAACATTGAAAAATATCACTTTGGAAAAACAAGCTTAATCTTTCTTGGACACATTGTTAGCAAAGATGGAATCAAACCAAATCCTAAAACAATCAGTACTGTCAAAAACTTTTAAACTCCCAGAAATACCACAGAACTATGAAGATTTGTAAGATTATCTTCTTACTATCAAAAATTTATAAAAAGATTCTCAGAAATTGCCAAACCACTCAATTATCTTATCAACAAAAACGTACCATACAAATAGACTGAAGAATAACAAAAAGCTTTTGAAACTTTCAAAACAAAATTGACAACAGCCCCAGTTCTTGCTTACCCAGATTTCAACAAACGATTCCAATTAACCACTAATGCTTCACACATAGCATTTGGTGTCATCTTATCACAATTGAATGAAAATGGCCAGGAACAAGTTATCGCCTATGTCAGCAGAACACTCAAGCCAACAGAACTCAAATATGGCTCAACTGAATTGGAACCCACTGCAGTCATTTGGGCTCTCAAATACTTTCAACAATACCTGAAGAATAGAAAAAAATTTGACATAATAACTGACAATATTGGTCTCAAATGGCTTAATAAAAAGAAAACTGAACAAAGTGCCAAACAGTCTCAATGGAATGACTTCCTAGCAGACTACAGATACATTGTACATCACAAACCAGAAAAACTACACACCAATGTTGATAGCCTCTCAAGAATGAGACAATATTAATACCAACATCAACACCAACAAAACACCAACAAACTTAATAGCAGAACAAACAACAAAATCAACAACAATAGATTCAGAAAACTACAACAACATCAAAAACTATTTGGAAACTCTCACCATGCCAGAAAATTGGTCTCCAAGTAAAAAACATTGATTACAATACCGATCCAAACAATATTTTATACACCACAACAAAATTTATTACAAAAATCATAAAAATCCAAACCAACCACTCAGATTAGTACAGGAAAATGAAAAAGAAACAATTCTATACAACATGCACACAGATCCTTCTTCAACACACTTGGGAAGAGATAGAACAATTCAAAGAACTCTTGAACATTATTTTTGGCCTCACATGCAAAAAGACATTTGACAATATGTAGAATCTTGTAATAGTTGTCAAAGAAGAGAAGGAACTCGCCCCACAGAACCTTTAAATTCAATCAAAGTTGGACAACCTTTTAACAAAGTTGGAATTGATTTAGTCGGACCATTACTTATCACA
Source organism: Geosiphon pyriformis (assembly GCA_016748015.1). Taxonomy (NCBI): domain Eukaryota; kingdom Fungi; phylum Glomeromycota; class Glomeromycetes; order Archaeosporales; family Geosiphonaceae; genus Geosiphon; species Geosiphon pyriformis. Next base: position 296,057 of record JAAOMT010000031.1, on the reverse strand, counting down.
ACCCAAGGAAATTGTTATATTGTAGTTGCAGTGGATTATCTTACCAAATGGCTTAAAGCTAAAGCCATCCAAAGAGCAAATGCAAAATCAGTAGCAAATTTCATCTATGAAGACATTATCTGTAGACATGAATGCCCAATTGAACTCTTATCTGATCAAGGAACACATTTTGTGAACAACTTGATACAAGAAATTTGTAAACAATTCAATGTCAAAAAACCTCTATTATCATCCTATCACCCTCAAACAAATGGATTTGTAGAACGTTTTAACAGAACATTGTGTGAATCTCTAGCCAAAGTTTCAACAGACTTTGAACAGGAATGAGATATCTTTATTCCATTAATGTTACTAATATACAGAACACTAAAACAAGATACTACAAAACACACACCATTTGATCTTACTTATGGAAGGACAGCAATATTACCAATTAATTTCACAGTGGAAACATATCTTGTACAACCAATTAATAAAAAAAACTTGCAAGAAACACTCCAAAGAAGGGCCTACACTTTTCTTAGTACACTAGAAGGAAAAAGAAAAATAGCAGCAACTCATATTGAACATTTTCAAGCTCAACAAAAAGAAAAACATGACAACAAATTACCACCCATAACCAACAAATTTAAAATAAGAAATAAAGTTGTCTTACACAGAACTAAGACTGAAAAACAATGGAATGGGAAATTTGAAAACAAATGGAATGGACCATTTTATATTCACGAAATTCTAGGCAATGGATTATACAAGTTAAGACTTGATGACAAAGTATTAGCAAAAGTTGCACATGGAGATAGATTGAAACACTATTATTCCAGAAACAATCTTGAACCATTAATTCCACAAATTAGTACACATTCCTCTTTAATTAATCTTGAAGATATTCCCCGAAATTTAGAACCAATAATTATAATAGAACAACAACCAAACTTAAACACTTAATTCAACATAATTTTACAATAATCTTTAATAACACACAAAAGACAAAAATAATAAATAATTACAAAACACCCAAAACCCAAAAACAAATAAAACCCCAGACCCAAAAAATATTTTTTTTTATTCTTCCTTTTTACTAATTAGTCAATTTTATCATGATTATTCCCCGAAATATTCAACAAATATCCCAAAAATTAATGTTAGTCTTAAAAACACTTTCTGACTTATTTATAACAATTAATGGAAGTCAAATTAATTACATTCAGAAAGAAACCACAGCTCCAGTAATAAATAATTCTCAGAACTACCACTCCTATAGAAGAAAAACAAGAAGTCACTTTGAGAATAGGTTATCAGAACTTTTGAAGCAGACACTAAAAGAAAACTTTTTATCTGCCCCTATTGACATTCTACCAAATGCCACAATATAACAAAAACTTCTACTATTACTTAATAAACAGAACAATGAACATACCCTCATATTTAAATATTTTTGCATTGGAAAAACACTTTATAAACAAAAACTAGAACTTGAAGCAACAAATACCACCCCAGAAATCATACAAAAACAAATTCACAATAAATTCAAGACAGCAGCTAGATCAACAAACACTCGCTACAAACTTAGAGCAGCTCTTAGACTCTATGACTTGTTTAATACTTGTGAAAACGTCCTACAAAGCCCAATACTTTAACCATTGAAAATACAATACATTGGAAAGCTCACAGAACTGAAATTTCAACAATTTTCAGAGCAAATCACTTTAATCATCTTGGACCACTATTTTGACATTAAAGATAGTGCTTGGACTTTGATAGAGCTCAGTTTTGAGGAAGAGATTATGTTACCAGTAGAATTTTAGCTATTAATTAGCATGAAATTATCCTTATAATTCCTATCAGTAATTAACATGTTAATATCAATTCAAATTATCACTTATTATTTAATCAATTTATCACATATCACGATTCAATTAATAATCCAATTAGTACAACAGAAAGTAAGATGATCAAATTACACAATACTCTGAACTTTGTAACATTCAAAAATTCGCCGAAATTTACAGAAATTCGCCAAAATTTATATGAAATTCGTCGAAATTTATAGAAATTCGCCGAAATTATGAATAGTTCATCCAAATTAATCAATAGTTCAGCGAAATAACTTGTAGTTCATCAAAATGCATCTTTAATTTGCCGAAATTTGAGCAAAGAGAAAAAGTGCAAGTTTATAGACTAGTACTACAACAAGTTGTATAAAAGAAGAGCTTTTTTCTTTAAGAAAATATATCTTACTTTAGATTTATCACTTAGAACCATTTCTACACACAAAAAAAGAAATAAATATCAAATAATTTAAAAAACCAAATTTTTTAATTATTGCACTTGGAAAATTCCCAAAACCCAATTAATATTTTGAAATTGATTAGCTACTAATTTCAGTAAAACTGTTAGTGACTCCAGGCCTGAATAGAAAACGTTTCTCTTAACAGAATTCAATTTCTTTTATATTTTTTTTACATTTCTTTTATTTTTTTATTATAATAATTAGGGTAGTCTACAGACGAGATTCCTGTAAAAGAGTTGACTTTTACAGCAAAGTAATTACACATTTTTAGTAAGCTTCCAGACAAGCAATTCCTGGGAAAGAGTTGACGTTTACTATAATATAACTACATAAAGTAACTGGCAAGGAATTGGTCATTCCACTTATAAATCCAGCAGTTCAAATTATAGGAGATAATTTGAAGATAAATTCAGTTACTGGAGGTTCAACTACTTTCTGAAAATGTGAATTCACAGCAAATCAACATCAACAACATTCAAAAAAAAAGACCCAAAAACCTCCAGTAACAACGTGTAACACATTGTGCCAGTACATAATTTTCATCAACAACTGGGTGAGTTATAAGACTCTTATTACTACTGCATAGCACTGAGTGATCTCTTGCTTGGACAGCTATTCACATGACAAAAATAAGATCTGACAAATGACCAATACTAAAGTAGAAGATGCTTTACCCAACAAGATTTTGGAGATAAAAAACAACCTTCTAGAACCAGTTAACATTATTTTTATCTCCAATTCAGATGTATTTTTAGATATTGAGACAGGCCCAAAGGAATTCTACAAGCATTACCAGAATTTGGCACCAACAAAAAAGAACAAAAAAAATGCTTGGAAAAAATCAACACTTGATTATGTAACTACTGTTTGATTCCATGTGACTTCCAATATTGTAATAAGTGTAACCTCATCTACAATCCACCACCACACATGATTTACATGATTCCAGAGGAAGAAAAACCAATTAGCAGTTGCATATTGGAATCAAAATTACTGTTCAATTCCAATTCAAACTCCAACAATGATGACAATGAAAATAATAATTCCAGCTCTATTCAAAATGGCAATGAAAATGACAACAATTTAAACTCCAATTCAAATTCAGAACAATATATCACACTTTTTGACCTCACCAAAGAACAAAAACTTAAATGGTTCAGTGATAATAATGAAAGTATCATGTCAAAATGCATACATAATACTGATATAAAGTTTGATCTGAGATATCCAAGAAAAGATGCCATTAAATTAGAACCACATTTACACATTTGTATTGACCTCAAAATAGCATTGAAGATTTCAGCAACAACAATAGTTTAATTAGCATTTAGGAATAGTTTAGCAAAAAAAAGAATCAACATCAGAAGAGAAATAATTGACATAAGATATGTGGAAAATATTATTGTAATACTACAGAATGACTTAGAAAAGGCCTATATCATAGAGCCAAACAAAAAAATAGCATAGGCAATATTTCTGTTTCTGATTAAAATAGCTCAATTAGTATTAGTAGAAAACAAGAAAAAATTAAGGATTACAGCTAGAGGAGTATAAGGATTCAAATCCATGGGTAAAATAGACATATCAGTTAATATGACAGAAGAAAAAGTTATTAACAAGGGAGAAATTATTTTCAACCATCAATCAATTTTTATTCCACCATATAATCAGTACATGTTAGCCATAGAAAAGAGAGTAAAAAATCAAGCCCAGATTTTTAAAGCAAAAACTACTATGTGTGAATTAGGGAAGATTGAACTTACTAATCTTTACATACCAGCCAAAAGCCCAAAACATATCAAAATTCTCATCTACAACACAACAGAAGATATTCTTGAGATACCAAAAAGAACTACTATTGAATATTTAAGCACTGAAGTTGAAAAACAATCACCAAACCCCATCCCAAACTTTCCACAACTATGTGAATATGTGAATATCACATCACAAACAATATATGGATAAGAAAAATGTTATCTGCTCTAACCAAAACAATTAGAACAAATGAATTTGGGAAATCTAGATTCACTACAATATATGCAGTTTAAGATGTTATTTAACAATTTTAACAACATCTTTGCCAGTAAAAACGAATTTGGCAGAACCAACATAATTCAACATCAGATCAAAACTGGAGATACAATGTCAATCAAACAGAAAGCATACTGAGTATCACTAGCAAGCCATAAAATCATTTGACAAAAGATCAATCAGATATTAGACAATGGATTAATTCAATCATCAATGAGTCTATAATTGTCACCAGTGGTATTAATTCATAAGAAGAATGGGAAAATACATTTTTGTGTGGTTTACTAAAAACTTAATGGAATAACAAAAGGAGATAACTATCCAACTTTAAAAATCTAAGAACTTTTCAATGCTTTTAAAAGAAAAAAATGGTTTTTAACTTTAGACTTAAACAGTGATTACTGGCAAGTAGCCATGAAACCAGAAGATAAAGAAAAAACAGCTTTTACAATTTAAGAAAGAAATTTTGAGTTTGAAGTAATACCATTTGGCTTAATGAATGCTCCAGCAATATTTCAATGGCTTATAAAAATTGTTTATATTGAACTGCTATAAAAATTGGTAGTTGTATATCCAGATGACACCAATATGTTTTTCAAGACATTTGATGATCAATTGCACTATTTTTAACAAGTATTTGAAAAACTAAGAAGAGCTGGATTAAAATTAAATGCAACCAAATGTTTTTTTGAAAAAACTGAACTCAAGTTTTTGGGACATGTTATGAGCAAAGACAGAATCAAAACAAATTCAGACAAAATTGAGATAGTTAAGAACTTTCCAGTACCTATCAATTTGACCAAACTATGAGCATTCTTGGGATTTGCAGGTTACTACTGCCACTTTATCAAAGACTTTTCCAAACTAGTTCAACTATTACACCAGCTCCAAACAAAAAACACCAAATATGAATGAATGGTGTTACTTGAGTAGAAAAACTGATCCAAAGTTATGAAGAAACATGACCAAAAATGTGACATAACACAGAATAACGCACAATAACATTGGATAACATGTTATAATGTTGGATAACATGTTATAATGTTGGATAACATGTTATAATGCAGGATAACACAGAATAGTGCGCAATAACATAGGATAACGTGTTATAATGCAGGATAACACAGAATAACATGTAATAACATCAGATAACATGTTATAACATAGGATAACTAGCGATAACATAGAAAAATGAAGCAATAACAGAAACAACAAAGCAATAGCTAACGATAGCGAGACAATTGAAAGCAATCCTGTAAAACCAAAAGAATATATAAAAGCAAGTAGTTGTAGAAGTGAAAAAAGACAGAGAAGAAAAAATAGATACAAACCTCTAGACCAGAAATTAAAATATCCATACCCCTTCATCCTTTATTATCTTCCCTATTTCATCTTCTGAAATAAACCAATTATTAAAAAAAATCAGAATTGCAAATTTATGTTTTCGAACTTTGTGAAATTTACGTGAATTAACCCTTGTCTCATACCTCTGTTCTAGAACAGATGCTCTTAGCATAACCATCTCGAACCTATTAATGATTTGGACCAATCGCTCTTGATCATGGCGATTGACGATACTAATTTATCTTTTCTCTTTTTTCTTTTCTTTTCTTTTTCTTTTTCTTTCTTTTTCTGTTTTAATTTTTTGTGGAGCAGCAACATAGTAAAATCGACTGTCTGGGAATAGACTTTGTAATAGCCTGGTAAAAGAGGGAAGCTCCTTTTAAGTTTTGGATATTAACATTATCTTGTTAGCTTACCAGAAGAGCGAAAAGACAATGCCAGACTCTAATGACTGCGCTTGTTAGCTTGGAGAAGAAAGCTCATATTTACGAAAAATGTTGCAATTGATGAAAGACAAACTCTGTGCCTTATAACCAAAGAACTCAACAGGTAAAATTCACATCCAGGAATAGACCTTCAGAGATTGATAATCAAGACTAAGCCAACAGAATTACATGGAAGACACATCATCAATAATTGAGAGCACCAAACATTGTCATTTCCCATACCCATTAAGTTTACCCGTAACATTTAGTGCTTCCTATAAGGTTATAAATCCACAGAGACAGAGCACCCCCAAAAATACATAAAAGTGGCGACTATTGGAACAATAAGAAAGGACCACTCCTTGTATGGAAAAGCACTATTTCAATATTTTCAAAAAGACCTAGGAATACCAGCAGAAACCACTTACACAAAAAGTGATTTTTGTAACTATATCAACACAAAAATTGACTGCTTGTTAGGCCACACAACTGATATAGGAAGACTTGGAGAACAAATCCATCAAAGCTTACTAGGGTACTCAACAACCACGACTACCCGAGCAATTACTGAAACTCTGTGTATAATTGATACAGACATTAAATATTACATGGCACAACAATTCCCTCAAGTATAACAACCAGTGAAATCCGATTCTGAGAAATACGAAAATAAATCCAACAAACCCATAACTGCCCAAGCCAAGTCCACGGTCAACAAGAAACCAAGAGTTCTCTCCCCAACAACTCTATCATACCATCAGACACCCCAAAGTAGAATTGTATTCAACCCACCCCCAGAAACCCAGTCAGAAACACCACAAACTCCTGGAAATTCACACCCTTGGAATCAACACAGTTGGACCAAATCACTAAGAGAATATGGATCACTGTTTGGAAATCTTAACCCAGCAGCCGGTCAAACAGAAAAAAACCTGTCAACTTGGGAACAGCCACCAGCACAAAACCTAGCAGAATTAGCATTTCTCCTGACGGAAGAAACAGTTATTTTACAACCTATTGATACAAGCGACAAAGGAAAGCAACTAGCATTAGCACCCAAAGAATACTCGAATACATGGACACCAATTCCTTTAAACATAACCAGTAACACCCCACTCATTAACTGGATCATGACTTACCAAGATATCACTAAATTGGAAAAATTCTCTGGTGAAGAAGATAATGCATATTTTTGGATTGCGGATGCTAAGAAAGCAATTACCGCTAATGGTTGGAATAATGACCACACAGTTCAGGCACTGCCGTTCTTTTTGACTGGAACTGCCGATTCGTGGTACCAAAGTCTGGCAGAAAAGCCTACCTTCTTTACCGAATTTAAACTCACATTTCTGCAATATTTCTGTGACCCCAATATGTTAATCCGATTGCAAAATCAATTCAGCATAATTAAACAAAAAGATCATAAAGCAGTAACTACTTATCTCAAACAATTCAATCAAATCCTGCATCAAATATTAGCTATCAAAAGGAACTACTACACCACGACATAAGTTCTTAATCAATTCATTAAAGGATTGCAGAGTAGTATTCTAAGATCTGTAAGACCCTGCCATCCAACCAGTTTACAAGACACTGTCACTCTTGCTCGCAATTTTAAGTCTGCAGAACAAGAAGTGAACCATACCCAAGCCATTAATTTAGCCATTAACAGAATCTCTGACATCAACGCAAAAATAACCCTATTGAGTAAGAAACTAACTCAGAAAATTGAGGGATTCTTAGCCGGAACTACAGGAACTTACCAACCACCTCAATGAAAAGAAAATAACAACAACAGCAGATACCCACAGCAACAGAACCGTCAGCAACAGCAACAACCTTGGAGATCCAATCCCTGCAACTGCTACTACTGCCAGAAACCTGGACATATTGCCCGTGACTGCAGAAAGAAGATCATGGACCAAAATCAAGGAAACCCATACCAGCAACCCAGATATCAGCAAAACATAGTACTCCAATATTCCATACCTCAGAATCAACCACCTCTATATGCACAACAAGTCCTGTACACTCAACCACTACCCCAGAATAATTACCAACTACCACCAATAACACAAGCAATCCCTCATTATCAAACTTCCCCTTACAGCCCATCCAGACCTCGAACTATAGACTATAATCAGGGATAGAGGAATCTCAACAACAATTAGGTGCAAACCAACAGTGGACCGTCTTGACCAATCCCTCACAGTCCTGTCCAATCTTGACCAACACCAACTGAATACCCGATGTTACCAGACAAAATTAGAGATATTATTTAGCATAAAATTATCTTATAATTCTTATCATTAATTAGCATATATTATTGTTTCAAATTATCACTTATTACATTAGCAAAAATGTCTGAAATTATTATTTAATTAATAACCCAAATTGTATACAACACAAATGTAACCTAATTGTGATGATCAATCATGCAATACCCCGAACTATGTAACATTCAAAAGTTCGCCAAAATTTATAGAAATTCGCCGAAATAATTGATAGTTCACCGAAATATCTAATAGTTCGCAGAAATAACTTGTAGTTTGCCGAAATGTATCTTTAGTTCAGCGAAATTGTAGAAAATAGCAAAGTTCAAGTTTATAGAATAGTGTTATGACAAGTTGTATAAAAGAAGAGCTTCTCTCTTCAAGAAAATGTATCTTACTTTAGATTTAACAATTAGAATCATTCTTTACACACAAAAACAAAATAAATATCAAATAATTCAAAAAATCAAATTCTGAATTATTTTACTTTTGAAATTAACTAATTCCTACTAAACAGTTTGAAATTGATTAGCTACTAATTTCAGTAAACTGTTAGTGACGCCAGGCCTGAATAGAAAACGTTTCCCTTGACAGAAATTCTATTTTTTTTACATTTCTTTTATTTTTCTTTTATTTTCTTATTACAATTATTAGGGTAGTCTACAAACGAGATTTCTGTAGAAGAGTTGATTTTCACAGCAAAGTAACTACACATTTTTAGTAAGCTTCCAGACAAGCAATTCCTGGGAAAGAGTTGACATTTACTACAATGTAACTACATAAAAGCAACTGGCAAGGAATTGGCCATTCCACTTATAAGCCCAGCAGCTCAAATTATAGAAGATAATTTGAGGATAAATTCAGTTATCAGAGGTTCAAACACTTCCCATAATCGTAAATTAACAGCATTACAACAAACATACAAGAGCTAAGAAGAGACCAAAAACCTCTGGTAACACCAAATCAAGCTTCCTATCTCAGTCTTATGGAAGACCAGGGTTTTGATAAATTTACACTTGTGGAAGGGGGGGATATAGAATGAATCTCCCAACCTTTCAAGCCAACAAAAAGCAATATCCCACCAGCCACTATTACCAAAGACACCACCCTAGCTGCCATATTTCTTTTTGACATTGATAATTTGAACACACATAGCCTTTTTAATGGAGCAGTTATCAATCAGGATAAACCAATAATGGCCCTATACACCGATGTCAAAGTCAGAGAAATAGACATTAAATTAATCCTGGATAGTGGATCAGCCAGTAGCATAATCACAAAGCAGTTCATGGACCAACTAGGTCGCTGAGTAGACCGTGCCACTACTGTCTGGATCATTACAGTGGATGAAAACACAAAAACCCCAATAGGAGAAATTGACAACTTTCCCTTCGAGATTAATGGAATCCAAATCCCTACCAAAGTACTCGTTATGGAAGCTACTCAATATCAAGCTCTAGTAGGAAATGACTGGTTGTCAAAAGCCAACACTACTCTCGACTGGAACACCCAAGAACTTCAACTTACGTTTAATAGACAGCATGCCCGAGTTCCAGCTACGTGCAGACACTTTAAAAACTAACATACCAAGGAACACCTTATTGAATTTGAAGACACATTAATGCCACCAACTATCGAGACCTATCAGGTTTCATGGGTGAATGATTATCGAACTGAACTACCCCCACCACCAACCTGGAAAGAAAAAGAAAAAGGCAGAGCTGAAAAAAAACCCCAATTGTCATCACTAGAATACGTAACCTCGAACCAAAGAAACTTATTTTACCAACCTCCAAGACTAATATGTGTTGATTGTGGAAAAAAATTATCCACTATGGGCACATGTATTGGGGACAACAAAGAATGGCCCACTGCCACCAAATACTATTGCAGGCCTTGTTTACTGGAAAGATTTAGACAACCAAAATGACAAGGCAAGTGGGACCACATACCGTGCCTCGCATGTGGTGGAATTCTGCCAGATAAAAAACTCTGGAATGATGTGCCTGGCAGAGGAGAAACATGCGACAAGGCTTGTCAATACACCATATTAATCAATGATTGGGTATGAAAGAGAACTCCCATCGAGGATGCTTAGAAACGAGCACTTAACAGGCTAGACGGTTATCCACACGATGACCACGAAATCTGGAAAATGGCAAGCACCAAGGCCGAAGGCACCACGCCCAAAGAAATACGAGAAATTAAGGACAACCCTTGGATGCTCAAATATACTGGACCCAACTACCCTGAGGATAATTTCTTTACAGATGACCCAGACACATTTCAGAACCGATATCAGAAATTGGCTCCAACTCGCGAGGAACAGAAGCAAAGGTTGGCTGATTTGAATACCAAATTATGCAATCACTGTTTGATCCCCTGTCACTTCCAGTACTGCAATGAATGTAATCTCATGTTCAATCCACCTCCAAGAATACTGTTTCCAATCACCGAACTACCTGAACCCAAAGAAGAAGTATTGATCACCAAGGACATGTCATTTCAAGATCCAACTGAGGATACTGAAACAGAACAGTATCTCGCATATCCTGACTTATCCAAAGAACTAAAGCTAAAATGGTACAGTGACAATGAGGAAGGAATCTGCCCCGAAAAAGTGCATGACACCAATGCCAGTTTTGACCTATGATATCCCAGACAATCACCCATTATTATAGTCTCACATTCCCTCATAAAAATAGATTTTAAGATAATGTTAGAAATTCCTGTTAGTACAATAGTACAAGTTGCCTTTCGATCTAGTCTAATCAAGAAAGAAATCGACATAAAAGGAAGAATCATTGATGCTGGTTACACGGGAAACATTATCATAATGCTACAGAACAATTCGGACAGACTCTACAAAATAGAATTACAAGAAAAGATTGCCCAAGCTATCTTCCTACCCCTAGTCAAAATACCCCAATTAACCCCAGTAACAACCCAAAAAGAGTTAGGCCTCACTGTCTGAGGAATCAACGGGTTTGGATTAAGTGGAAGAAGAAATGTACCAGTTAATTTCATGGAGGAAGACAGTAACCAGGTAGAATTTATCCACATTGACACCATCATCTCCATTCCCCCATACTGACAATACATCCTCAAGGTGAATCAAAAGATCCAAGATCAAGCCCTATTATTCAAAGCCAGTCCTGAAATTTGTTCCCTAGCCAATGTTGCTAATCTATACCTACTGACCAAAGTCCATAAACATTTCAAAATCCCCATCCACAACCCGACAAAAGATGTCATTAAAATCCCCAAAGGGACTCTCATCAGTTCTATATCCGCAGATAGTCAGAATTCTGAAAAATCCCAGTCCATTCCAGATTTCACACAATTATTCTTATTCTGTGACATTACCTCACAAGTATGGAATTTGTCAAAAAAAAGTTACTTGTTCACACCAGAAGAGATCAATAAATTGAATTTAGGAAATTTAAGTACCCTGCAATAAATGCAACTCAAAGTCCTTCTGAATCAGTATGCCGATATCTTTGCCAGCAAAAATGAGTTCGGATGTACCAACATCATGAAGCATTAGATTGATACAGAAAACACTCGACCAATTAAGCAACGAGCTTACCGCATACTCCCATCTGGTGATAATCTAATTAAGCAAGAAGTGCAACAGATGCTTGATAATGGCCTAATCAAAGAATTGTTAAGCCCTTGGTCCTCGCCAGTAGTCTTGGTTACCAAGAAAAATGGAAAAGTGCAATTCTGCGTAGATTATCGAAAACTAAATAGTGTCACATGAGGAGATAGTTATCCCACTTCTCTTATCCAGGAAATTCTGGACAATCTAGGAAAAAAGAAATGGTTCTCATCATTAGATTTAGCAAGTGGTTACTGGCAAGTTGAAATGGACTCCAAAGACAAAAGAAAAACAGTATTTACTACTCAAGACAGAAACTTTGAGTTTAATGTAATGCTTTTTGGACTTTGTAATGCTTCTGCCACATTTCAACACCTGATGGATGTAGTATACAAAGGAATCTTTTGGAAATCAGTAGTAGTTTACCTAGACAACACAAACATGTTCTCCAAAACATTCGAAAACCATCTGCTCCACTTGCAATAAGTCTTCAAACGCCTTCATAGTGCCAGATTAAAACTCAATCCCAAGAAGTGCTTCTTTGGAAAAACTGAGTTAAAATTCCTAGGACATGTAATCGGCAAGGACGGAGTTAAATCTAATCCAGATAAAGTACAAAAAGTCAAAGATTTTCCAGCCCCAATCAACCTTAGAGAATTACGAGGATTTCTAGAATTAGCAGGATATTATTGTCAATTTGTCAAAGGTTTCTCGAACATTGCAAAACCACTCCATCAATTGTTGTCCAAATATGTACTGTACTTGTGGAAAGAAGATCAACAGAAAGCATTCGACTATCTCAAGCAGCGATTGATCACATCTCCAATTCTGATTTATCCAGATTTCACTAAACGGTTCATTGTTGCTACAAATGCCTCGAAAAATGCTCTAGAAGCAGTCTTATCACAGATAGGACCAGACAATAGAGAACACCCAGTTGCCTATGCTAGTCGCAGCACTAGCCCAGCAGAAAAGAATTACAGCACAACAGATCTGGAATGTCTCGCCATTTATTGGGCCATACAGACTTGGAAACATTACCTCAGTCAACCATTTAACCTATATACCGACCACAAAGAACTTATTTGGTTACTCAACAATCCACAACTAGAAAAAAAATATGCGAGATAGAGTACTTATCTACAACAATTCTCACTCAAAGTCTATTACAAGGAAGGATCCAAGAACACTAATGCTGACAGTTTGTCAAGAATGCCACAAACCTAATCCCAGACCCATGGACACACTCACTTATCAATGACTATATCAGTACCTATCAACACTATATTTCAAGAAGATATTATCTTAACAGGAACAGAGTACCATATGAAAACAAGTCTGAAATTATTTTATTCAAGACAACCAACTATATCGACGAGAATGCCAAAACCACCCCAACCCACAACAACTAATCATGGACAGTGAAAGAGAAACTATACTATATAGCGTGCACTCAGATTTGACTGTAGGACACTTTAACAAAGACGTTACCCTCGAAAGAACACTAAACTTATACTATTGGCCAATGATGCACAAAGACATTTTCGAATATGTGCTCAATTGTGATGCATGCCAGCAAAGAAGAGGAGCAAGATCAACAGAACCACTTCGACTCATTCCAGTTGGAAATCCATTTGATAGAATCAGGATCAATTTGGTTGGATCTCTTTCAATTACATCCCAAGAAAATTGCTATATTGCTGTAGCCATAAACTATCTTACAAAATGGCCAGAAGCCAGAGCAATCCAAGTGGCCGATGCCAAAACAGTCACCAAATTTGTGCATCAAAACCTAATTTGCCGATATGGATGTCCAAAAGAATTATTATCTGATCAGAGAACACACTTCATTAATAATATACTGACTGAATTAAGCCAATGGTTTGGAATAAAGAGACCCTTATCGTCACCATACCACCCACAAACAAACGGACTGGTAGAATGGTTTAACAGAACACTGTGCAAAGCACTAGCAAAAATAAGTCATGAAAACAGACAAGAATAAGACTTATTCATACTTTTTGTACTCTTTGTATACCAAACATTGAAACAAAATACAAATCAGTTCACACCATTTGAACTAGTCTATGGAAGAAAAGCTACGTTACTGATTGAACAAGTGATACCATCATACCCAACAGAAACAATCAATGAAAAGAATTTTGAGACTACCTTACACCAAAGAACATACCAGCTAATGGAAACATTGGAAAACAATTGAAGAACAGCAGCTGACAATATTAGGCATGCTCAAGAACAACAAAAAGAAAGACATGATAAACATCTGCCAGAACAACCAATGGAATTCAAGATTGGAGACCAAGTACTGTTATATTGTACAAAAGCTGAGAAACAGTGGAGTGGAAAGTTTGACCCAAAATGGGACGGTCCATTCTACATACACAAAGCATTAGAAAATAGAGCTTACAAATTACAATTGGAAGACAGGATTTTAAAGAAAGTAGCGCATGGAAATCGGTTAAAATTTTATCATGTAAAACAGGAATCATTGTTATCAATACCTTAACTAAGAACACAAATTTCATTAATCAGACCAGAAGATATACCACAAGATCTGGAACCAATTATTGTCATCAAAACGTAGCCAATGGGCAGCAAATTAAATTGGGGAATTCAAATATATATAGCATCTGAAAAGCAGCAAAAAACGATAGAAATTTCAACATAAACCTTTCAGATTAAATTTTAAAATTATCTAAACAATTATTTAAAACAATTCAAAAATCAACATCTCAAATAGAAATAACAATTGATAAAAAAGAGATACGGTACAAAGATAAAAGCAGGAGAGGAGAAAACAAAAGTTCAATTAGAACTAAACGTTTCCTCCCCTACCTACCACCTGAAAGGCAATGTGGGAGGAAAAATTGTCTTTGGGCAGGGGGTGAAAAAGAAGAAGACAAAGAATGAGAAAAAGGTTATAAAAGAAGATACTTGGTCCCCGAGCTCAAAGAAATAAAACAAGTTTTAGCTTGTAAGACTAAACTCCCCGAAACAGGGGAGTAGACACCTGACAATGCCCAGGAATGAAAAGAAAGACTTTCTTTAGCTTATTGGTTCTACAAAATTGGAGAACAGCTTGACTTGAAAACACTATACAAAGATCTCAGCCAGAAAACATTCAACAAAGAAGCAATACAATAAGTAGAAAAATTTATAAGGAAAAACAACCTGACCCTACATTACAAAGCAGCATACCAACTATACGCCACCTTTCAACATTGCCCAAACATACTACTGAATGAATCTATGAAAACCATAATGGTTAACAGCATAGGATGAATAACCAATCAACAGTTCAAAGATCTACAAAAGGCAATACTCGAGACAACAATCAAACATTACACAAACAAAGCCACGATAACAGATACATACGGTTTTGCAGGAGCTCAATTTTAAAAAGAGAGAGATAATGTTACCTGAGTAGAAAAACTGATCCAAAGTTATGAAAAAATGTGACCAAAAATATGACATAACACAGAATAACACGCAATAATGTTGGATAACGCAGAATAGCGTGCAATAATATAGGATAACGTGTTATAATGCAGGATAACACAGAATAACATGTAATAATATCAAATAACGTGTTATAACATAGAATAACTAGTGATAACATAGAAAAACAAAGCAATAACAGAAACAACAAAGCAATAGCTAGCGATAGCGAAACAATTGAAAGCAATCCTGTAAAACCAAAAGAATGTATAAAAGCAAGTAGTTGTAGAAGTGAGAAAAGACAGAGAAGAAAAAATAGATATGAATCTCTAGACCAGAAATTAAAATATCCATATCCCTTCATTCTTTATTATCTTCCCTATTTCATCTCCTGAAATAAACCAATTATTAAAAGAAATCAGAATCATGAATTCATGTTTTCGAACTTTGTAAAATTTATGTGAATTAACCCTTGTCTCGTACCTCCATCCTAGAACAGATGCTCTTAGCATAATCACCTCAAACCTATTAACGATTTGGACCAATTGCTTTTGATCACAGTGATTGATGATACTAATTTATCTTTTCTCTCTTTTCTTTTTTTTTCTTTTTTTTTTTCTTTCTTTTTCTGTCTTAATTTTTTGTGAAGCGGCAACATAGTAAAATCAACTGTCTGGGAATAGACTTCGTGATAGCCTGGTAAAAAAGGGAAGCTCCCCCTAAGTTTTGGATATTAACATTATCTTGTTAGCTTACCAGAAGAGTGAAAAGACAATGCCAGATCCTAACAACTGCGCTTGTTAGCTCAGAGAAGAAAGCTCACATTTACAAAAAATGTTGCAATCGACGAAAGACAAACTCTGTGCCTTATAACCAAAGAACTCAATGGGTAAAATTCACATCCAGGAATAGACCTTCAGAGACTGATAATCAAGACTAAGCCAACAGAATTACATGAAAGATGCATCATCAATAATTGAGAGCACCAAACATTGCCATTTCCCATACCCATCAAGTTTACCTGTAACAATGGAAACTCAGTAAGAAGCTTTTAATACATTAAAAAGAAAGCTTATTCAAGCTTCAGTACTGATCTATTCAGATTATAACAAGTTATTTATAATCACAACCAATATGTCAGGTCAAGCATTAGGAGCTGTACTATCTCAAAAAAAACCAGATAAAAGAGAACACCCAGTAGTATATGCTAGTTACAACTTAAGTCCAGCTGAGAAAAACTATAGAACTCCAGCACTAAAACACTTGGCAATCTATTAAGCAATCATGAAATAGAAAAAATACTTGAGCCAAAAGTTTGATGTGTACACTAATCACAAAGAATTGACTTCAATCCAGAAACAAAAATTTGGAAATAATTGCTATGCTAGATAGAAAATAGAACTTTTACCATTTAATTATACAGTACATTACAAAAAAAGAAAAAAAAATGGAAATACTGATAGTTTGTTGTAAATAAGACAAATCTAAAAACATTTTAACCCAAAAATATAACAAAAAATAAATATGCAAAAATATTAACAACTTCAACACTATATTAATACTCAGCAGTTCAAGAAGAAATTATCTCCAAAAGAATGGAACAACATAAAACAACAATCCAAATATTTTATTACTTACCAAGATATTCTGTATTAGAAAAACAGAAAAAATTTAGATCAACCAACCAGAGTAATCACAGAACCAGAGAAAAAAACAATATTATTTAACATGTACTCTGATCTAATAGCAAAACATTTTCACAAAAAAGCAATTATGAAAAAAATCAGAAAAAAATACTATTGGCTATCAATATATTCAGACATTATCTAATATGTTCAAAATTGTAATACTTGTCAGAAAAAAAAAGGAACAAGATCCAATAAACTGTTAAAACTAATCAAAATGAAACAACTATTCAATTGCATTGGAATTGACTTAGTTAGACTATTAATAATTACTAGTAAAAGCAACAGATATATTGTAGTAGCTATAGATTATCTTACTAAATAACCAGAAGCAAAAGCCATTCAAAGAGCAGATGCAGAATTTATTGCCAAATTTGTTCATCAAGATTTAATCTGTCAACATGGATGTTTAAAAAAATTGTTATCTGATCAAAGAACTCACTTTGTAAATAAAACATTAGCAGAACTAAGTTAAAGATTTGGAATCAAAAGACCATTATTATTACCATACCATCCATAAACAAATGGGTTAATTGAAAGATTCAACAGAACATTGTGTAAAGCAATAGCCAAGATCAGCCAAGAAAACCAAGACAAATAAGATTTGTTTATACCATCAGTATTATTTGCTTATCAGACAATAAAGCAAGACACTATACAAGCAACACCATTTGAATTAGTATACAGTAAAACAGCAACATTATCAGTAAAGATAAAAGTCAGCACATATTCAACTAAACCAATAATAGAAGACAATTTCTAAGAAACATTATTAAGAAGAACATATGATTTAATAAAAACACTAGAAACAAATGGCAAAGAGCAGCTGATAATATTTAAAAGTCACAAGAGAAACAAAAAGAAAGACATGATAACTAACTACCAGATAAACCAGTTAAATTCAGAATTGAAGACAAAGTACTTTTACATTGTATCAAAGTGGAAAAAAAATAGAGTGGAAAATTTGACCTCAAATGGGATGGGCCTTTTTACATAAAAGAAATTCTTGGAAATAGAGCTTACAAATTAAGATGAGACAACAAAATCTTAGCCAAAACAACACATAAGAATTGACTGAAATCATATCACCATATAGTATTATCATTTACCAATAATATTCTACAACTGAAAGTACAATGAATACTAGTCCAACCAGATAAGATTCCACAAGATCTGAAACCAATTATAATTATTAAACCAAACATGTCAAATTGAACAACCAAAAGAGCATATAAAAACATAGTATACATAACAAAAAATATCAGAAAAATGGAAATTACTGACAACATCTACTTATTAACATAACAACTTTTTCAACTGATCCAACAACAAAAGATAGAAATTACAATCAATTAACAAACCATCAGATACAAAAACACCAAAAAGGAACCATAAAATAAAGTACAGAGAAAAACAGAAAATACTATTGACAGAATAATTACAAAGATAAAATTAGCAATAAAAGCGCAACTAAAAGTCATCTAATATTAAAAGTTAACGATAGAAACATGGAATTAGTAAACACAACAATTTCCAAAAAACTTTTGTTACTTTCACTTGGGACAATACTTGAATATTCAGAACTTATATATAGACAAAACAAAGTGATTATTCAATACAGAAATATTACAACAACTTAAACAATTTGTGAGAAAAAACAATATAACCACACAAACATGAGTCATCTATCAATTAAAAGTTGTATTTTAAGACTGACCAGAAATCTTACTCAATTCAGTAATAGACTTTATTACCATTAACCAAATGGGAAAAATAACCAAAGTCCAATTTGAGGAATTACAAAACAAAATAACACAAATAATTCTCGAAAAAGAAGTTCAAGAAATACTCAAAAATGGAGAATTAGAATTAGGAAATCTTGATGGAGCTCAATATTAAAAAAAAGAAAATAATATTACTCATAAAATATAGAAAGTATATTAGCACATAAATTAGCCAATTAGAGGTAGATGTAGTAAAATGTGGAATTTCAGAATTCCTCTCAAAGGAATTGCAGGATTCTAGAAATTTCAGAATTTTTATACAAGAAATTGCAGGATTTTAGAATTCCAGGATTTCTTTCAAAAAAATTGCAGAATTCCAGAAATTCCAGGATTCTTGATGTAAAAAATTGAAGAATTAAGAAATCTTAATTATGTATATATAGCAGTAGCATTAGAAGTAAAAAAGACAGATCTCTCAGTTTAGATTTGATCTAAGCAACTTTTCTATTTACAAATATTAATAAATAATTATTTACTATTTCAATTCATTCTTTGCTATCAACATGAAGTGTTAATAGTAACAGATACTTAACTACACTGAAACAATAGCTCTTGATCATGGCTATTGATGGGATACTAACATTTATTGTCTTGGCTTACTTTCTTTATTTTTCTTTCTTTATTTTATTTATTTTATTTTATTTATTTTGTTATTTTTTGTTATTGACTAATTGATTAAAAATTAAGCACTAAGTTACAGATGTCATAGGGACTGGTAAAAAACCCATGAAACAAGGATAAAACACTTATAATTGAGAATAGCTTACTAAGAGAATTACCAGTTATCATGTTGAGAAAGAAATTTAATGGAATTGTGATTCTGGAAGGCTACTGAAAAACAACTATTAAATCTCTGTTCATTATACAAAAGATTCAACCAAAACTTTTAGATACAAACAATTCTTATATATTAACAATGAGATCAGTTATTAAACACTAAGTTATGATTTTATTATTTAATTTGAGACCCCAAATAATCATCTGTAATAATGAATTGTATTTAATTTAAAATACTTAATTTGTTTTAAAGTACTAAGTAGTGGTTAGACTATACTTATTAAACTTAATATAAAAAAATTATTGTGTCTTTTTTTTTTTATTATATTTTAACGAGCAAGACCCAAATACTACCTAAACTATGATATCACAGAAGGGATTACATTATAGGTGTAAATTATGTATTTTCTACATGTGATCAGACACTCGGCCCAATCAAGGACTCACTACGCTGAATCAAAAATAGGTGAGAATAACCCCAATCCACAAATTCTCTCAATGATACCATTCAAATTCCTAGAGTCAAAAATAAACTCACTAAGAAACAATCTAGTAGACTCAATATTGCCCCTGGTTTCAGCAACAGACATTTGCCACAAAGCAATAACATGCTCAATAGTGTCTTCACTCAAAAAAGAAGGCTTAACAGCCAGAACACCATCATAATCCATATTACCAAAGTCAACCTCAAATCTAAAACAAGCAATGTTCTTGAAAACTCCAACCATGAGGTTAGAAAAATTGTTAGCAGCACTTTTCATAGAAATGATATCTTTCTTGACCTGAACAGCCTTAATGGCATTATCATTAAGAAGACGAGACACTAAAGCAACCAAAAAACCAACAGGCTCAACAATAGACTTAACCAGAGCAGCCAAATCCGAAATCTGCTTTTCCAAAGAGTCCAACCTAGAACTAACAGCAGAATCAGCAGCAGAAGCAGCTAAAGAAGCCACTAAAGAAAGAAACTCAGAAAGACCAGAAGAAGCAGCAGTCTTGGCATATGAAGCAGAACCCACAAAACAAAACTTGAAAACCTTGGAAATCTTGAGAGTGGAAGGTGGGGAAATCTTGCAATCTGCAGCCAGGCCCATTTCTTGACACCTAAAGCAGCACTGGCAGCCAGGAGTTTCCCACCAAATACAGCATTTCCTAAGAGTACCAGTCTTGACTACAGCAGAATCCAAATTGTCTTGAGAGTCAAATGTAACCAAAGCAAACTAGAAACGACAACCAGAATCAGGAGAATGAGGGATGAAACATGTTCGACCACCAATCTGAGAAATCATATTACTGATTTCAAAGGCAGTACAACCAGGGGGAAGGTTGACCAATTTGGCCTTAAACTTATCATGAGACAAAATAGTCTCATTTTGATTTACCAGAGAGAGGATTCTAATACTATCCTTGCCCACCAAGACTGACCAATGCTTCAAGGCAGACACAGCAGAGTCCAACTTTTCAAAATAAACCACCACATACTGCCAAATGCCAGCAGGCTTCAGCACAACATGAGTAACACTACCAAACACACTGAAAGCCAACTTAATATCAGCAGCAGACACACCCAAAGATACATCATACAGCGCAACAGCAGCAGAAGAGGAACCAAATTCAGAAACCACCAAAGACTTGGCAATTTTGAGAATGACCAAATGAACAGAGCTTGTAAGCTCAACCAGAAATGCAGCATCCAAAGACTGTTGAGAAGCAAACTCCACACAGAAAAGTTTCACATTGTCTTTTAAAACAGATTTAGCACCCAAGAAACCATGTACAGACTGAAAAACAGTCTTAACATGAGCCAATTTGATCTTAAAAGTAGCACTAGGCACCAGAGTGGAGGCCACCCACCCAGCAAATCTTTGACGACTAGTAATAGTTTCCCAAGCACCACCAGAAGTAGCACCAAAAACTAGAGAAGGAAATAAATCAGTTTCCATTTGATCAGCCCAGTTCTTAAAAACAGGTGACCCAACAGAAGGAGATTGTTTTACTTCTAAAACCGGCAATGATCTGCCAGAAAACACCACATTTGGCAACACAGCCAGTGGTTGATCTTGGCCCATCTTGGATGACATGCCAGATGATGCTACTGAGATCTCATCCAAGATCTCATTGGGAACCACAAAGAGGTTTGGTGTAACAATAGTAGAGGCAAGCGACTGCCCCCACTTTTCTGAACTTTTGGTTTTTTTGACCATTTTTTTTGAAGAGGTGGTGCCAGAAGCACTAGGTGTTGAGTCTATAGAGGGGAAGACCAGCTTATTTACTGGTCTATTATTAAAAACTTTTGGGCTTTTAGTCGGGGTGAAGGCAACACTGGGACTAACTCAAGTGTGTCTCTTTGAAGAAACTTTAACTGGTGAAAAACCAGCCAAAGATGAAGAAGTTGATTCAGTGGCTACCAAAGGCAGCTTTTCACGATTACTGGGTAAGAGGAAGACTTCTAAAACGTTTTGCCTAGTTGCTTCTACAACAGAAAGAGCTCTTCTGGTTGAAATTTTATTAGATATCTTAGGACAGATATCAGGTGCAGCCTTTTTACTCTTTGCTCTGGTCGTGGTCATAAAATTAAGGAGACAAAGAGTTTTTTAGATTAAATATATTATTAATATTGTGTCTTATTTATTATTATTTTATATTATTGTATATTTATTATATATTAATTATGTTTTTTTGTAATTAATTAATTTTTTTATTTAATAACATTATCAATAATTTTATAACTAGTTATTAAATTAAAATATGTTATAATTTAATTAATTTTGTTATTGTAAATATGCTTAAAAAACTTAATAAATATTTTAATTTCTTAAAACTTTTTTTTAAATATTTTTAATTTATTAAATTATATATATTTTACATATCTTATAAGATTAACTATATTTTTTATTTTTATTTAAATTATTTTTAAATTAATAATAAAAATAAATATTTAAGTAAATATTTTTTTTAAAACAAAAAAATTATTTTTATATATTATTAATTTTACAAGCCACAAAAAATTTTATTAAAGAACATTTTTAATAGTATTTTTAATTATAATTATAGAATAAATATTAATTAAAATGCTTTTTTATTTATAAAGCTTAAAAATTATAAAAATTTAAGTTTTTTTCTAAAAATTAAAAACTTTTTTACTTAATAAATAAATATTTAATAATTTTAAAAATAATTTTAAAATAAACTAATTACTATAATTTCGTAATTTAACTATTTTTTATTTAATAAATCTTAAAAAATTTATTAAAAAACACTGTATTTATATTTTTACTAAAATTATCTTTTTTAACATAATTAAAAAAACATATTAACTATTTTAAATTAAAATTTTATTTTTGTAAATTTGTCTTTTTTGTGTTTAGTTAATTATAATAAAATTCAAAACTATGTTTTTTTTAAT
Organism: Geosiphon pyriformis; assembly: GCA_016748015.1. Classification (NCBI taxonomy): domain Eukaryota; kingdom Fungi; phylum Glomeromycota; class Glomeromycetes; order Archaeosporales; family Geosiphonaceae; genus Geosiphon; species Geosiphon pyriformis. The sequence goes on along the minus strand of JAAOMT010000031.1, from coordinate 272,982 downwards.
TTAATAATAATTTTTTGGAAAAATTTCTTAAAAATATTCTTAATAATTTGATTTTTATTTAAAACAAAAAACTTTATGTATTTATTAATTATATTTTTAATTTTTTAATTTTTTGTTAAATATTTTGAATTTTAATAAGTTTTTTATATTAAAACTTAACTATTTTTTATTCAAAAAATCTGAAAAATCATTATTTTATTTATATTTAATCTTTTTAAGCATTTATTAAATTCTTAAATTCAAAATTATTACTTAAACAAATTATTTTTAAAATTTTAAAAACCAATATTTTTTAACTTATAAAACTTGAAAAAATTTTGTTGACAATTATATTAAATTTTTTAAATTTGGTTTTAATAATTATTTTATTAGCAAATTAAATTAATATTTTTTTTAATAAAATCTTATACAAAATTTAAATTTAATAAATTTATACTGAATTACAAAATTAGTTAAATTTAATTTGTATTTATAATAATTCTAATTAGTTTGTTTTTACATAATAATAAGTAAATTAATTTTAAACTAAATAATATCAAAACAATTTTATAATTAGTATTAAAAAAATTTTAATAAATTAATATTTTATTAATAAAAATATAATTAATAATCTTTTTAACTTTTTTAAAATTGTCTTAAATAAATATTTTAACAGTTAAAATTTTTGTTATTATATTATACAAATTTATATTACTGTATTTAATGTTATTTTTATTAAAATTATTATTTAATATTATAAAAAAACATTTATTTATTGTTTTAATAATTAAATTATTATCAACTATAATATTTTTAAATACAATAAAACATTAATATAAAAACTTAAAATGATTACAAAAAAATTATTTTTAAACAAAAAACAAATTAACAAAAATTAATTACATATTTTAAAAACTTTATATATAGATTTAATTATATTGTTATTAATAATTATTACAATATTTAAATCAAAATAATCAAAATCTACACCAAAAATAAAACTTTAATATTATCAAATTTGTTTATGATTTAATTTAATTTATTTATTTATATTACATATTAATATTTTTTTGTTTTATAAATTGTTTATTTTTTAATATTTTATATTGTATTTTTTAAATGTGTTAAATTGTTTATTTATTTTGCTAAATTTTTAATTATAATTAACAAATTAGTAATACTTTTTTTATTTTGCTTAATTTAATAAAGTTTAAAAATTTATTAATTTTACTATTAATAAATATATTAAAACTTAAAAAATTAAAAAAAATTAAATTAAACAATGATTTTAATATTTTTATTTATATAATTATAAAAAAAATAGTTATTTTAAAAGTTTTTAAAATTCTGAATTAGTTAAATTAATAATTGAATTTTTTAAATAATAAAAAATAAATTATTTAAACTAAAAACTAATATAAAAATATAAAAAAACAGATAATAAAAATTTAAAATCAAATTAATATGGTATAATAAGTAAATATTTAAATAATTAATATTGAAAACTTTAAAATAAATATAATTATATATCTTAAAATATAAAACTAAAAAGTTTATTGAATTTTAAAACTTAATTACACAATTTATTTAATAAAAAAACAAAAAAAACTAAGTAATTAAAAGCTGTTTTTTTATAAAACTGTTTATAAATTATAAATTAATTTGTATTTATATTTATTTTATATAATAAATTATTTATTATTTAAATCTATTATTAATTAAATTTTACTAATAATTATTAATTACTATTAGTTTAACAATACATAATAATAAATATTACTATTGTTAATAAATCTAGTTTAATCAAAATATTTATTAATTTTAGGTGTTTTTTAAATATTAATAATTTATGCAAATTTAAAAAAAAAATGTTATTAATTGGTTAAAAATAATATATACTAAAATTTTTATACAATTTTTAAAATTTTAACTTTTGATTAACTATTAATTTTAATAAAAAACAATTAATTATAGAAATTTTAAACTATTTTAAAACATTTATAAACCAGTTTACTAATTTAATTAGTAATTAATTTATTATTTTTTAAATATAAATAAAAAAACAGTTAGATTTTATTCTAATTTTTTAAATAAATTAACATTAATTGTGATTTAATTTTTTTATTTTATTTTTTCGGTTTTTAAACTTAATTTGTTACTTGTTTTTTATTAATTTACATAATTTATAATAATTTGATTTTTTTTTAATTATTTATTATGTTTTTATAATTGACTAATTTAGATTATTAAAATACTGCAAATAGTTTTAACAAAAAAACAATTAGCTAAAAAATGCTTTTTACAATTACAATATACTTAAATTAATATATTTTAAACTATTAATTATTATAATAAGTATAAATAATTATATATAAAATAGTAAATAAGATAAGTTTTAACAATCTTATAAAAAACATTATTTTATTACAAGTTTAAATAATAAATTAATAAATAACAAATAAAACAATTATTAAAAATAGAAAAAACAAAAATTAAATTAGTATAAATTTAATAAGTATAATTAGTTTTAAAATAAATAAATAAGTAAATAAATAAATAATTTTTTTATTAAATTTAATCTTGTTTGTTTAATGTTTTTTTTATAGTTAAAGAATTTATTGCTTATATAATTGCTAAAAAAATCAATAAATTAGATTAATAACTAAGTTATTAATTAACTTAATAATTAGGTTAATAATTTATTTAAAAATAAAATAGCTAATACATATAATAATTAATAAAAACTATGAGTTTCAATTATAACAATATTTTAAATAATTAATATAATTGAGTTGTGTTAATATTTCACATACAAATTTTTTTATATGCTTAAAATCAGTTAATTCTTTTTATTTAATTTTGTATATTTGAAAATCCATTATAATTAATAAAGATTTATGCATTGATTTCAAAAAATATGGTTAATTATACTTTTATTTTGATTAATAATTATAATTTTAGTGTATTCCTTATTATTTTAAAGCTATTTTTATCATTTTTGTGACAAAAATTTAAAATGTCCCATGACTTTTTTCCATCTAATGTAGTTGTTAGCATTCCTAGCCTAATCTTAATTCTAAAAACTCAATTCCGCCTTCAATTAACTTCAAGCACCGACACTTCACCCGTTGGTCATTTGCCCACGCCTCATAAGATTTCTACGGACGTGCGGAACGGCATGGCCTGCTCCTCCACTAACATCCACTGTCAAGTAGGGTACTTTCTTCCAAGGTAACCTGCATATACCCAAAGAAGTGTTCATGGTATGATCCAAACTAGCACAAACAGGCAATTCTAAGGCGCCTTTTACAATTGCGTTTGTTTTCTTGAGGATTTTATGCGGAAGGGGGGTAAGGATATGAAAGGTATGGCTGGCAGCATCGATCGATCTTATTAGAGCCAAACCATGACATGTATGGTGTGCAGGAGGTGGTGGTGGGAATCGAGGGGATGGAAAGTATAGAGGAGCTTCCTTTTGTATTTGGCATCAGGTTGAGACGAATCAAGAATATTACCCACAATGACGTTAAGAATTCATATTAAAATTCAAATTAAGAAGCCGATTACTTACGAATCCAGGCCCTGATTTATCATCTTTCCATTCATGATTTTGCTCTTCTTCTTCCTCTAGCTGATCTTCATCCACTAAATCTCCTATTAATCCTACTATTGAGCCATTAAGGGCATATAAAAGTTGACTCCATGAAACCTCACCAAAAAGCATAAACACCCCCTTAGTCAATCCTTTAGTCCAATCCAAGCACCTCGGAAGGTGTTGTACTAACGATTTGTCACAATCCCACCATTTATCAGAACAATTTGAGCTTAGTGAAGGGGTAGAATAAAAATAAGAAAGAAGGGTAAGTGTTCTATGAAACGATGCTATAAACCTAGAAGGGTTAGGGCTATGGTGTACGGAATCAACATAGAGAATTTTGCACGATTTCTCGTCGGCTGAAGAAAGAATTGAGGAAGGAAAGAGAGGAAGGTTAAGGTATGGATGGGAGTTGGATTGGAATTGACAGATATGAGTGGGATTGAAAAGTTTGATTATATGCAAGAGCAAGTCATATCCCATTCCTTAGATGTTGTTGAAAGAATTGATTAATTACTGGAATAACAGAATTTGAGACCAAGTAAAAATTGATTATAGCAAGAACGTTGATTAATCCAAGTACCTTTAACCCATCCGTGTGTGTTGATAATCACGGGTATACGTGAGGGTATTTCTAAAGGATTTAAAAGATCTAGTTCATTAAAATCGGCTGCAATATCGCGCTGAGATATATTAACTAATTCCTCAAGACATTCTAAATAATAATCAGGATCATCTTTGGGTGTGGTGTGACCAATAAAATATGAACGATATGGTCTTTTTAGATGAGTAAACGGTGGCCCTGTCCAAATGAATCTAAGATTAGATAATGATGACTCATATAAAAAAAATTTTAAACTTTTAGGATTATGATACCAAAGAGGGGGGAATCAATTAGATTCAACGAAACCAATCCTGATGGGGTGAATTCCGATTGGCCGATATCACTTTCGATATAAGCTATCTTTGAGTAACTGGTTAGGAAGAAATAAATACGCTTTTATTCATATACTTGATTCTTGTAAAAAAAAAAATATATCAGACATACCTATTTAGCAAATGGTTCATTAAAAATCTAGAGAAGGTAGATTTTCCCACTTTTTTATGTCCGCATACGATGATATTTGGTTGACTATCTGAAAATCAATAAAAATAGGCTATTTTATCACATTTAAGATTTTAATACAAATGTATGGGCAATTTACAGTGTTGAAAATACCATTCATAAGAGAATCAGTGCTAATTTGATTGGCGGCAATTAACCATGAATCCGGATATTTCAATGAAGTTATTCCAGGCTTTGGTTCAAATATCTAAATAATGCGGTTAATAATGTCTCTCAAAGACTATTAAACAGCAATTTCAAACATATATCTCCATACGGGATGAAATCCAGGGATTCCATAAATATCCTCGATCCTTATCTGATTGGGCTCTCCTATTTGGGTTTCAACTTTTGAGTTTACTTTCTCTATTGAATCTACAGAAAATATTCCTCTGAAAATTGAAGTTGATATTTTTTCCAGATCAGCGATCCCACACCAATCCATTCTTTGAAGTGCTAAAATAGAATCATATGAGGGGCTATTGCAATTTAAATTTTTCAAGAGCTTCTGAATTTTCTTCATAGTCTCTTCTGAAGCTTTAATGCCAGATCGAGAGGTCTTCCGAGATGTTGCTTCCATCGTCATACATTCAATCACAGCAAGGGCATGGGTCTGTGGGGAGAAAACTGGCTGAAAAAAAAATTCATCTTTTATATCGACCATCAGATTTTGCGTCTTGTCGTCATTGGTTGCGGAGCATTTCCCGTGTAGGATGTTACCCATAATTTTGACATTTCCATAAATCGGTGATATAAGAACATAGCCTTTAAAACAAATTGTCTAAAAATTAAAATTAAAAGGTTTAACGTTTGGTTCATCATCTGAGAATCATATTACAATTACCTCGTCTTTTTGCATGGCGATTAAACATATGTCGCTATTGGTACTGTTTTCCCGTGAGCCAAAAACATTGGAGCCAGTCGGTGAGAAATTTGAAACAGCACCCGGATCGATACCAGCGCTAGCATAAATTCAAAATCAAATCATTTACAAATTTGGTTTTCTTGCGATAAAACTCAAGCAAAATACCTTTTTGTAGAGACAATTGGTGAAGGATCTTGTTCCAAATCAGTGGGTGTTTTCATCTTATCATCTTGATCTTCGAATGAACTTTCTATAGGATGACCAACTGCTTCCTTGTATTCGTTGATAATTTTTTCAGAATCCATACCTTCCTCCTCACTCATTCCTTCAGGCGAATTCGCAACTTCTTTATTTCTCTTTGAAAATGTGTGAATTTGCAATTCTGAAAGTATGGAATGAGATTGATCTGAACTAATGTCAAGATTTGATATAAATGGTGTAGATAGTAGTAAACTATCAGAAGGCATTGATTCATCTTGACTAAATGGAATTTAACGGGAACAAAGTTTAGTTTATCTTTTCATTAATTATGGGATCAAAAGATGCTTGCACGTAACCTTGAATCGGGAATCTTGGGATTATTATTTATGAAAATTGCATTAGAGCAAATACGCACACGTTTTTTCTCGCTCTCTTTACTACTTAGAAAGCTTTCATTGGTCACAGATTCTTAGACGAAAAAAAATCTTAAGTTAAAAAACAGGAGAATAGTTCGATTTTCTGTTTCATAGAATAACTGGAAAAAGGGAGCGATCCCCTTTCAATATATATTTGTTTTGAGTCTAAACTCTTGAAATCAGCTGAAAGTGTAAGGTCAACAAACAGAAATCTTAAAAACCTATTAAAGGAACATTTTGAGCTACTTTCTTTTGTCTTTTGCGTTTCATAGACATGGTGAAAGAGATTCAAGAAATACAGATTATACGTTGACAAATTTCTGATCTATCTTTGTGGCTTGTAATGAACCAAGAGGTTACACGTAAAATGGCGAATTCTTCAAAATACATGTATTACATTTTGTCAAAGAAATTTCTCATATTATTTAAATCTTGAATCTGTTTCTTGGAAATGCCCCCGAAAAAGAATCAACAATCTACAAAATCAAAGGATAAAGAGAAGCAAAAAGTTATTGAGGATAAAACTTTTGGGCTGAAAAATAAAAAAAAGTCCGCTAAGGTACAACAGCAAATTAAACAGATTGAAACACAAGTTCTAGCAGCAGGTGATCGGAAAACGAAGGTTCGTGTTCATATTTAATCTGACCTTGATATTGATTTTGTTTGTCATTTTGTATTTTACAATTTATATTCATAATAAAACTATATAGAAAGAGCAGGACGCCGCCAAACAAGCACTTGTTGATAAGAAAGCTGCTGAACAAAAAAAGAAAGAGGAACTCGCAGAATTATTCAAACCTGTTCAAGTTCAGCAAAAAATTCCTTTCGGTGTTGACCCAAAAACTATTTTATGTTCCTTTTTTAAAGTTGGACAATGCCAAAAAGGGGACAAGTGTAAATTCTCTCATGATTTAAACATTGAAAGAAAAACCACCAAGATTGATCTTTATTCCGATATGAGAGCGGGAGAAGAAGAATACAATGAAGGCATGTTGCCAAATATTTATCTTTGATCAAAGTCCTATATCTCAATGGAGACGTTTGATATATTTAACATTCTTAATAGACACTATGGATAAATGGGATCAGTCAAAATTAGAACAAGTTGTTTCGTCTAAACATGGAAATCCAAAGACAACTACTGATATTGTATGTAAATATTTTTTGGAAGCCATTGAAAACCAAAAGTATGGTTGGTTCTGGGAATGTCCAAATGGAGGTACTTCATTCTATTTTGCTATTTCTTAGGGACTAAATATACCCGAATAGGAAACTATGATTTATAAGTTTTTTAATTATTAGGTAAGAATTGCAAGTATAGACACGCACTTCCTCTCGGGTTCATCTTGAAAACCAAAGCACAAAAAAGGGCAGAAGCGGATGAAGAAGAGCAAATCACTTTGGAAGAATTTCTAGAAACAGAGGTTTTGATATTATCCTATTTTTATTACCATTGAAATTGTTTAGGCTCTGACCTTTGATAATTCTATTATAGCGTCATAAATTAGGTCAGAACCTAACACCCGTAACACTCGAATCTTTTACGGAATGGAAGAAAAACCGCAAGGCAAAAATTGAAGCTGAAGCGGAGGATAAGCGGAAGGCTAAGGAGGCTGCATTCAAAGCTGGAAAAGGTTTTGGAATGTCCGGGCGTGATCTATTCACCTTTAATCCAGATCTCGTCAACCAAGATGACGAATATGATGACGATGAAGATGCATTCGACATTTCTACTTATAATCAGAATCATAATTGGAAGGCTGACGACAGCCATCAAGGGGGATATGATTCAACGCTCACCTCGAATCATGAAGAAAACCCTTACGAAGAGGGGAGTAGTAATAAAAACAATGGCATATTACAGGAAGAAATTGAGATTAAAGAAGATTTATTTGCGGATGAAAATTTAGATGAACTAGATGATGATGATGATGATGATGATGATGATGATGATGATGATGATGATGATGAATAAGAATTGATTATAATGTAAATTAAAGGATATTTAATGCTTTTTCCTATCCTGAAAACGTGGAAAATGGTAGGTGAACGAGTCTAGATCCTCTTAATCTGCAGGATTCTTACTTAATAAAAAAAATCGAAGGCGAGTGCGATCGCAATCCCAACAACTAACAAGGGAAATTTATTCTTACAACCTTATGATATTCGGTGTTTCTATATTCCATGAATTTGTCAAGTACAGTGGTACCTCTATAAGTGCATGCTCTTGGGACCGACTATATTCATGCACTTAGAGAGAGTATGCATTTAAAGAATAGCCAATAATAAAATAGATATTGTTTCACAGTTAATGTAATCTGTGCACTTTATACACGTGACTAGCCATTAAACCAATTAAACCAATCTAATGCCAAATTATCATTATCTAATAAACAATTGGCAACTTCTAATTGGTTATTATTTGGAACTCGGAATCATTTAGCTCTAAGTCCCTAACTTGGGACATGCATATAGAGAGTATGCATTTATAGAGCGTGCACTTAGGGGAGGTATTACTATAAATTGTAAATAAGTATCACATCTTTATTTTTGCGTGCTTAGTTTTATTTATGCTTTTGGTGTAGTTCCTAATACTTATTTATGACAGTTGTAATTATATAATCCTCTGGTTACATAATTAACAGCGCTATTTGCTAGCTGCCTTTGCTAATCTGTATCCTTTAATTACTTTGATTTTAATTATAACTTTGCTGAATAAGTTATGCTTTCTATATGTAAACAGGTATCTAGACTTATATTATGTTAAACATTATAAATAAATTCTTAATATATATTTTAATTATATAATATAAATTTAAATTACTCTTAATAAATTTGCTAATTTTTTGGTTTAAAGCTTTTATATAAACCAAAAAATTATTACTTAAAAAAAAATTTCGAATTTATTTCTGAAATTAATAAAACTTTTTTGCAAAAACCAAAATTTTAGCCAAAGTTCTTGATCTGAATTTCTAAATAAAAACAATATTGTTCAATTTTTACTATAAAAATAAACTTTTTATTAATTAAAAAAAGATCATGTTATTATGATATTAATAAACTTAATTACAAATTCCACTAATTAAATCAACTTAACAATTAAGCTTTTAAAAAATTTAATTTAAAAGTAATTTGTTATTATAAATTGTAATATTAAACTTTATTAATAAAGCAATAACTTTAATATAAACATTAAACTGGTAAAATAATTTACAAAAATCTTAAATATAACAAAAACTTTAAAAAAAGCTTTAATAAATCAAAAAAAAACAGTTTTGTAATTAAAAGCCAAATAATTTAAATATTAATACTTATTATAATACTAATACTTAAAAAATTTTCTATTAAACACAACTTTTTAAAATATTAGTTTTAATAATAACAGTATTAAAAACATTTTTAAACTTATAAATAACAATAATATATTTCTAACAATAATTAAAAATAAAAATAAAAAATAAAAAATGTATTTAAACAATTATATTATTAATTTAAAAAATATTATAATTATACAAAAAATTAATTAAATTAGTTTTAAAAAAGTTTAATATTTGTTTTTTATAATTAATAAAATGATATAAAATTAAAGCATAGTTTTAAAGTTCAGTTGGGCTTTACTTGTAAAGCATTTAATAATAAAAAATTTAAAGTTATTTGAAACTTTATAATAATGTTACAAATTTGAATAATGAGTTAACAAATAGCAAAAAAAAAACTATTAAGAATAATAATAATAATTAAAAAAAAATTTAATCAAAAAAACAAATTAAATTTGTAAAAATTTGATATATGTAATTAGTTTCAAAATCACAATTGTTTAATCTTTTTTGGAAAATTTGAAAATAAAAAATTAATTTATAATTATTAATAAAATAATATTGTTATTATTATTCTATGTTTTATTTAGTAATTTTTAGAATTAATAACAAATATTATTGTGCTTTTTAATCATTTTTTTATTCAATAAATTATAAGAATAAGTAAATACTTTTCGGATTAATTCTAACAATACAAATTAAAAAAAAAAATTATATTTATTGTTTAAATTAAAAAATACAGTTATTTATAACTAAATCAAAATTTGTTGCTATTATTAAAATTAATAAAAAAATTCATATTAAATAAAAACTGGTTTTAAAAAAGCATAATAAAATTAAAAAACACAAAATTAATGTTTTAAAAAATGCCAAAAGAAAAAATACTTATTATTAAATTTGATTATTTATTTTTTGGTTATTTAAAAAATAATAATATTAACAACCAAAAAATAGTAATTTTGTTTTTAAAAAGATCAAAACTTTTAATAATAGTTGTAATAATATTAAAATATTTTTAAAATATTGCTTAAATAAAAAATATATATTTTAAAATAACATTTTGTTTAATTGTTTTCTTAAATATACAGTCAAACCTATAAAAAAACACAGTTGAAACATGCAAATTATGTTCTATTTTAGAGGTGTTTTATTATAGAGTTTTATAATTATTATCAAATAAACTATATTTATTTATTAAATCAATTAATTATTATTATTATTATTATTAAAATATTGATTAATTGTTACCAGTTTTTTAGAATTTTCTTCATTTTTTCGTATTCATATAATTTTTTTCTAAGTAAATTTTGGTTTTCTATACTAAAATTTTCTTCTGCTAATTGCTCTTCAAATCTAATTACCTTTTTTAATGCTTCATATGCTTCTGTAATTGTAATAATAGCAGGTGGAGATTCTTCTAATTCTTCTTCCGAGTCATTAATTGTATTGGTTTCAATTTGAGCATCGGCTAAAACCATATCTACAATTTCATTATCATCAAGAATATTTTCAGTTGCCAATAATTCATCAACTGCTACAGTATAATCTTCGAGATTTTTGACCAATTGTTGTGCATTTGATGGTAAATTGTTGAATATATCCATAGCAATTGATGTTTCGGGTTCTTGAATTTCTAATTCTTGATTATAGAAAAGAATATCCGTTTTTTGCCAACAGTTTTGAATTGTAACAGGTGTTACTTGAAACCATGATTGAACAACATAATCAATTGCTTGTTTTATGTTTAATTTATTTCTAAAAAATAAATTAATATTAGATAAAATTATATAATATATAACGATAATAATACTGTATATATTATATTACTTAACTGTTCAATATTAATTTTTTGTTCAAATTGATGTAAAATATGTTGACAATATAAATGCTTATATTTGCCTTTGAAAGATTTGATAATGCCAGCATCCATTGGTTGAAGATGTGATGTTGTATTTGGAGGAAAATAGTGCAAAGTAATATTGGTTAATTGGAATGAATCTTCCCCGATTTGAGTATGATGAGAAGTTGCATTATCAGCCAAAAGTAATATATGCCGATTTTGAATTCGAAAGTCTTCATTTATATATTTGAGCCATGCTTTCCATATATCTGAGTGCATCCATGCTTTGGAATTGAATTTGTAAATTACAGGTAGGTTGGAAGTATTAATTCCTTTAAAGCATCTTGGATTTTTTGCATGTCCAATTACTAAATGCTGCAATTTGTGAGATCTAGTTGAATTTGTAGCAAGAAGAATTGTAATCTGAGATTTATCCTGTAAAAAACCCAATTAATTTAATATAACAATAATATATAACAATAACAATTAGTAAATATAATATACCAATTTTTTTCCTGCATTTCGACATTTTGCAAGTGTTTGATTTGGTCCCATACGAAAAAATAATCCTGTTTCATCAGCATTATATATGTCAGCAGGATCAAATTCGGATATAATGGTTTTTAATTTTCTTCGTTCTTCTGGTAAACTTTCAGTTGATACACTTCCTGCTTCACCATGAAATCGGTAAACACGTAACTGGTTTCGTTTTT
>JAAOMT010000031.1:211546-260757 GCA_016748015.1 Geosiphon pyriformis | reverse complement strand
ATCTTGGAGACAGTTGGACGAGAAATATGAAGTTCTGGATATTTATGATTGAAGTAAGCTACAATATCATCATGTTTCGTGCCATAGTGATTTTTGGAATATTGACAAATTTCTTTACGAAGAGCATCATTAACTGCTGCTCGTTTTTGTTTTTTGAATAAAGGTTCTGACATTGTGATAATTTAGCAAGTCTGTTAGAAAATATGCCTATAATGATAATATTAGATTTGGTTTTAGCAAGCCTAAATTGGAATATAATAGGAACTAAGTAGCTGTACGTGAAAACAGACAAGATCAAAAAGAGTAAGTCCAATGTAAATCGATTTAAAAGAAAGTTAGGATGAAATCAATTCAATACGTTCTAACTCTTTTCCCAATTACCAATTAACATCTAGCACGTGATATTTGTTCTTATATGAAGGTAAATTTCGAATAAATGTTTGATAAAATTATGTTCTTGTTCCTTTATAGATTGTTCTTATATAAAGGGAAAATTGTTAATTAATCAATTGGTTCTATAAAAAAATGTTCTTGTAAGAGGTTGTTCTTTTATCGAGGGTTCTTTTATTGAGGTCTGACTGTATTATAAAAAATAGTTTTTAGTTGTGAACATGAAATTTACAAACTAAGAAATAAAAGCTTTTTAATTGTCTTAAAAATTAAAAATTAGTTTTCTTACAAAATACTTGGCATTTATTAAATATATAAAATATTTTATTTTTAATAAATAATAATAATAATAATAATAATTCTATATTAATTTCAACAATATTACTAGTGCCAAACAGTTGAAAAGGGAAAACGATGATTGAAAATATTATGAACCCATTATTGAATAAAAAGTTGCTAAAATCTGAAAACCTCAAATTTTCGTGGCCTTTTATGTTGATTTTTTCTGATTTTGTTGCGTATATCTCAAGTTTGTGTGACAATAATCGGAAATATTACGTCTTAATATCAATAAGCTCGTATGCTTGATTCCTTCGAGGTTGTGGACTGATATTATTTCTCAACATGTAACTCATGAACTGATCTGGTATTTCTTCTAAAACAGCTTTAGGCAGAAGATGATGGGCGGTAGTCGTTTGGAATTCACGCATAGCCACGAATTGAACAATATCACGTTCCGCTCTTATTCCATTTGCCTGTAATTTTGGCTGATTAATTGAGTGAGATGACAATTAATTTCAAGCAAGGACATCTTCTCTATTTTGTGTTCACACTCTATTACCTCAAGCAATATATCATCACTATCAAGAATCTTCATCGCGGAAAAGTTGGCGTTACCCACACCCACTATTACAATTGAAAAAGGTAAGGAGCTTGCTTGAACAATTGCCCGGACAGTTGAATCCATATCTAACAATCAAAGTTTCGTCCATTAATCAGAAGGTAAATATGTAAAATTTTTGACCTATATTCAGTGAATAAGGCTAAGAAGCACCTACCAGTGATAATTCCATCTGGATGAAAGAAAAATGCCAAATGTTTCTTATTTTAGCGCTTTATAGTTAATTCAATTGAAGCATAAAGATATCGAGCAACTTTCTCACCTGTTATTATCAGTAAAATGAAATAAACATTTTTTCCAGAATCAATTTGTCGGCGTATTATATTTGCTGTTTGATTTATAACCTATGTTTTTAAATTAGTGAGAAGGCTTCATATCAAGCCACAATTAAATGTTATAATTTATAAAAATTCCCAACCGGTGAAAAATTTGTAGGTCCGTATAATTGCACATTGTATATAGTTTGAAGATAAGTCGCTAAAATACCATCAATTCCATCAACTTCTGGCTGAGAAAAATAAAGAAATATTTGAATGATGAAAATTAAAAAGCTTTGAAAGCCGAAAAATGAAGAAAACTTAATTCACATTTTCATGATTTCCATTCAATGGATAGGCGTGGGATAGTATACCACTAAATTTCCCACCAAATCCCAATACCTTAGAGAATGAGCGGATTAAATTGATTGGAAAATTGAAATCTGAACAAATGAGCTTAAATGATGTACCTACTGGGAAATTTTTGTCATGATCATAAGCTTGCACTGTTGATAGAGAATATTGAATTTATTGTTAATTTAAATGAAATCACATGAATCAAAATATATCTGAAAAAACGCTCACATATAGTTCCGACACTTTTAATTGCCCTTTGATAATCATTTTCTCCCTTACCCCCAATGTAATGTAAACTATTTGGATCTCGCGGATCGCCATTTGATTCAGTAAAATCAATCGCAACAACCAAGTTAACTTCTGTACCGCTAGCAATATAATCCAGAAAACTTGGTGGTTCATCAATTGAGAACCGCATGACCTTAATATAAGCTGAATCTTTAACTGTGGCTTTCTTTGTTGATTCTTTTTCTGACTTAGAGGATGAGTTAGAAGTCGACTTAAGTTGAAAAGTTCTATTACCAGCTAAAATTTCTCGCAAAGTTACAGTCGACTTTGCAAGCAATTGATGATCTATAAATCGATAAGATTTAAGACAATGACAATCTGAGAAATCCATTTCTTTACGAACTGACTTCTAACACATACCACTGTCCTTTTTATGTTGTTTAACAAGTATCTCTAGCGCTCTGTCATGATCGCCATTACAAAGGGTAGATTCGTTAACTGTAGGAGAAAAGTCAAATCAATCAATAAGTTGGCCTAATATTAAAGAAATCTGAATTACGTATTAGATCCTTACTGCGAAAGACTGGCCAAAAAGGGCTAATAGAAGCTACAGTGATACTCTGATATACAGGCGAAAAGGTGTTGTCTTCATTAGCCCGGCTGATGACAAAGTAAATTTCGGGATTTGATCTAAAAATTCGGCTCTAAACGCATTTGAGATAATTACACTCAAAAATTTGCGTCCTGAATTTATTTCACAAGAATATCTACCTTTTTTAGGACATTATGAGCTTGAAACTGAAGACTATGACAATAAAAAAAAATTTCTGGTTATTAAAGCCTTGTCAAACACTATTTTTTTCATTTTGAATCTAACATACCTGACAATTTTTTTTGTTTTAGATACTTCTTCAGCTGATATCACAATATAACCGCGATCTTCATTTGGATGATTTGGTCGTTGTAATTTGCCCGTAACTTTACTACCACGACTACTAACTATAAAGCAAAATATTAGTGAAATGTACATTGAGGCTTTAATGACTTCTATGGCTGCAGCTATTATTTAACCCACCAATTGTCCCTAGATCGGTTTCAAAATATCCGACGAGCTCTTGAACCTGCCAATTAGGATCGTCATGTTTATCCACATCGACTACAACGAATCTTGAAAACAATCAAATGGCATTTCGAATCAAAAATATTTTGCCTTAAATGGTCAAATAGAGACACAGCTTAGCTGAGGTTAACCTTAAACATTGTAATTCTTCAAAGTAGTAATCAAGTGTGAAGCTAGTGATAAATTTCGGGTCAAGTTCATTCATTATCACCTCAGTTTTGTGCGTCGATTGGTAATATTGTTGTGTTTGAGGATCCTTTATAAATAAGAAAACTTGAGGATCAGTTTTTGAAAGATGGTCAAGGTCGGGTAAATTGATACATGATAGTTTTAACTCCACTTGTGAGTGTGCATGTTTAATAGGGAATGGGTTTCCATCAGCCATTTTGGTAAGTCTATGTTGCTTCTTTTACTATTTATATAAAATTATCAAGTTTGTGCGAAAATCACTAACTATAATTTCCCAATTTAAACATTACCGCTCATTCTCTAATCCAAAGCAAGGGTAGTGGATTGAGTCATATGATTTCAAATCATTTTAAATTGTAATACAATACATCTATGCCACGAGAATGGTAAGCAATATTTTCGAGTATTTAAAATCTAATTTAATAATTTTAAAAGTGGAGTTAGATAAATATTGGAATAACAAAATATTTGACCAAGAATTGCATAATTGGTTTTTAATTATGCTTCAAGCAGCTATATAACCAACTGATTTTAAAACCTTTAATTGCAAAGCAGTCTATATCAGAACTGTTAAATAATAAAAATCGAGCAATAAAATTGAGTGCGAAGGTCCTGCAAAAATTGAAACGTATTTTATTCCAACCATCAATTTATCCACATCTTATGGTTAAATAAATTTATTATTTTTTTCTTTAGGTTACAAACCAAAATAATTATGTAAAAAGTAATTTACATGATAACAAATTCATTTCTACTAATAATAACGAAATTGTTTATAATTTCTCTAATGAAAATGATTATTGTTTTTTACTAAAAACTTTAGAGCAGAAATCAAAACTTAAATTTCTAATATCTGACTTTATATTACACAATATCTTTGATTAATTGTATCAGAAAAAATTAAGGCTAGTACAATAGTTACATCATTATTAAACTGTAAGCTATAATATGCCAAATTAATACAATTATAAACAAGACAATATTTGAAAACAAAAACTATTTAATATGGTTGTTATCCAAAAATCCACTTTTTTTAAAAAATTAAGGTGTAAAATATCAAGTTAATAAATAATTCTGTGCATTAAATATTAAAAATTTTTAAATATTTATACATAACAATATTTTTTAATATTGAAATTAAAATTAATTGTATTATTAATAATTTTTAAATTTTTTTTTTTTTTTTTTATTACGTTTATTGAGTGAAATCCAAATGCTACCTAATGAAATACATCAAATAATTGATCTAAATTAGGTGCGAATCATGCATTTTCCACATGTGACCAGCCACTCAGGCCAATCAAGACAACATTAAGCACTTATACTAATAGAAACCACATCAAAAGCATCAGAAATAAACAAACTAAACCTACAAAAACCGAAACTAACACCTAAGGCTACATCAATACCCAACAATTTGATAACCCCAGCAGAGTAAATAAAAGATAGGCCAGATTTAAAATCAGGCATAGAACTGTCATAAGGGATCAAATTACGCTTTTCAATAAAGGCATGATGCTTAGCATGGACCGACCAAATCTCATCCCTAAAAGCAAGACACAGAGCACGCACAAAGTTCACAACCTTCACACCAGCATTCTTAAAATCACCAAACACGGAGACTGCTTCATGAAACCACTCCTTAAAAACAAATTCTTTGCACAAGGCAATATGGAACAAAGTATTCAAAACACAAGAGGACAAAAATTGTGACACACTAAAAGTGGAATGACAAAGGCTAGAAATATTCTTCTAAATTGTTGCATAATCCTCCAGAAGACGAATACGAATAGCAGCATCAGCTTCACAGAAAAAGACATGGTCAGAAACCTCCACACAGCCACAAAATAAGCAGATCACACTTGGGTAACTTCTATTATAAAGGCGTTTGTGAACAGCGACAGGCAGCCTGCGATGTAAAGCTTTTATGAAATATGTGTAAATACCAGCAGTATGTTTACTAGTAGAACCAGCAGCCATATGCGAATCAGGATGCCAGACAAAGGCAGATCTCCGTTAATCAATGTCCACCAACAAATCTTGAGTGACAACAGTGGTACCTAAACCATATTCCCAGTGCAGACAATGAATAGAACAAAAAATATTGTGAACAAAATGTCTAGAATTACCTGAAACAATATCACCACCAGCCAAGATGTATCTTTCATTCAACCAGAGGGGGGGGAGAGGGAAGAATCAAATTAGAGAAAACAGCATGGCCAGCCAGCTCATCAGCATGGTTATTGCCAAAATTACCAGAATGGCTTTTAACTTTATGCCAGGTGATTTTCAGTCTTTTCGAGCATACAAAATTTGCAATATAACAGCATTTTATCCAGCAGCGATTATAGAAATCTGGATGAGACACACTTAATTCAGATCTGCAAGCATCCAACACCACTTGACTGTCCAAGAACAAACTAACACTACTAAACACTGGAACACACTCGAGGGCAAGTGCTATCATCTGCAATTCTGCTAGTGTAGATGACATCAAACCAGAAATCTTGACTCCCATATCCATGTTAATGTTATCAAAGAAAACCACCACACCAGACCTCATGTTAACAGACTCCAAGCCAGACAAAGAACTGTCTGTATACACTAAGATGCAGCCAGCACCCAGACCAGATAAGCAATTACAAACCAAACTCAATGAAATTCAAAACATTAAAGACATCAGCACCCCCCATCAATAGATTTCGCATAGAAGAAACTACCATATTACCCAGAAATTTAATAGACAAGACGAACCAATCAGAAATGGGGCCACGTGGATCCAGCCTTTTCCAACGCTTAAAGGTTACCCATTCAAAAACACCACCCTCACGGCCACATAATTGTTCCACAAAGGCAACACCATACTGTCAAAGTGAAGGAAAACACCTGGAAAAATTCAACTCATCAAGCACCAAAGACATGGGAGTACCATCACAAAACTAGAATGCACTGGGTCCCGCACTGCTTAAAGATAAACCACAATCTCTAAATATATGAACAACATCTACCAAAAAATTGTTTGTGAGGCTAATTTTCAGATGAGCCGAGAACACCAAAAGATGAATAGGATGCTAGCTTAAAACCTGTAATTCATGAGACCTATGAAGAAACAGACATCCCAAAATTTCACCAGAATTGGCAAAACACATCACAGATGCTGACTTGCATTTAGCTTGAATTTGTTCAAAAGTTTTTAAACCATAAAGGGATGGGTGATGGAGTGCATCATTAGGGAAATCCCAGGGCAGTCCAGCTTTGAATTTGAGACTCTTGCAAATCAAGGCATCCCATTTACTACAAACATTAAGAGGGACAAAGCTAAACTGAATTCTATAACTGATAATAGGATAAAAAACTGCTGAAACCAGATATGAAAACTGTTTGTTAGAGATAGCTTTCTTCAGCACAAGATTGGCAAAAAACCGGACATCTAAATGAGCTTTGGCCAAACTGGGTTGTAACAAGTCCTCAGTCGAGAGAAAAATGCCTAAGTAATGATAAGATTTTCCTTTTTTGGTTATCAAAATAGGAGCACCACTAATTAATAAAGAAGAATTCACAACTCTGCAGTTAATGGAAATGGCCACTGTTTTATCATTGTTGATAGAAATGTTATTGATCCAAAAGAACTCACTGGCAATATTGAGAATGTGTTGTGTCGCAACCTGACTGCTACCAACCCAGATTGTATCATCCATGAAAACACCAGCAGCAAAAAAAGATGTTGACCCAGCTTGAGACTCCACATGGCCTGTCTTAACAACATAATAAGAATTCAGCCTGTAACCACACACACTTTCTTGTCTCTTGACTTTGCACAAAAGAAGATAATAAAATATATGCCAAAGAAGAAATGAAAACACCTCTCCCTGGTCCAAGTCATTATGCACACAATAACCATCTGTCAACCCAAAATTGGTCATTACCCAGTTGGTATGACCGCCATGAATACCCCCAAAAAACCGAATAAACTTGCTATATATTTTGATTCTAATTAAACTCTTCCTAAGATGATCTCAACCAACTGAGTTATATGTCTTTCGCATGTCTTAAAAAACCAGCCAGAGCTCTCAGTTTTTCTCAAAAGTATCCTTAACCACCGAACCAATTGCAAAAATGGGAAACTGAGTCGTAGTGCCCTTGAGCACTGAAAAATTGTCCCCATAAAAAACATCAAACTTGCTACAAGCCAAAGAAATCCTATCAGAGAGAATTTTGGACAGAATTTTCTAAGTTGTTTCAATTAAAGCAATAGGACAAGTGTTTGTGAGTGTGCTCTCCCAATTATAAGGTTTGGGAATCATCGAAACCCAAGCCTTCTTTTAGACTCCAGGCACAGATTCACCAGAAAGACAAAAGTTAATAAGCACCAAGAACATACCAAGAACCGAAATGTCACAATGTTTCCAAAGTTCATTGGAGATGCCTAACAAACCAGCAGCTTTGCCATCAGGCAGGTTAGAAACCACACCAAACAGCTCATTAAAACTCACACAGGCCATGACATCAGAAAAAGCACCATCAAAAACATGGTCTAAAGACTGATATTGACGAAACCAGTCTTCTGAAATATCAAGAACCATACTGCATTTTCGAGTCCAACCTTCCATAATTTTATCCACTTTAGATTTAACAGGGTCTGGTTCCAAAATTAGCTCATCACCTATGACCAAATGATCCAAGACCACCTTGTGAAAAGGCCTTTTCAAAACACTTCGGATAGTGTGACACTTGTTACACACAAAGCTTTCCATCCTCTTCTCAATAGCAGATCTGATTTGAGATTCTTCGGCTCGTTTAGATTCTAACAACTTTGAAGCACGATAAGATTTCCTGACTTTGGATAAAACTGAATAAATGATATTAAAGAATGAATCAGAAAGAAAGAGAGACCTAATCACAACTGCATTGTCGGAATCGAGTACCTCCCAAGTATTGAGCAATAAGACAAAATTGTCATTATTAACTGAGCAGAAGGCCCTAACTAATTTAAATACCAGAAGTTCCAGCTTGTGAAACTTGGATAAACTCTTGGTGAAAACTCTATCATATTCCTTAAACCATTTTTTTTTGAAAACTTCATTTGCCAAAAAGCACATTGTCTTATGAATAACATCCCACATAGAATCCAAATCCGAAAGCTCATTGGCAGTCATAAAGTCATCAGAAAATATAGCAGCGTTTATCACCATCACCTCCCTGAATTTTAACCATAAAGCAGTATTAGTATTTTTGAAGTTATACTTCCAATGGTCCTTGTTGGCTTGTTTATGAAGTGAACAAAGATGTGTGTTCAGCAAACCACCCAAACTGACTGATACAAAAATAGATTAGTGATTAGTATCAAAGAATTCACCAACATCCAGAACACTGCATTCCACTATTGCGTTAACAATTTTATAGTTAAAACAATAATAATAAAATTATTAATATTATTATTGTATATAATTAGCTTAAAACTTTTAGTTAAAATAGAAAAAATATTAAAAAATTTGTATTATAATAATTTAAAAAAAATATAATTAAGTTAATATTATTGCTAAATAAAAAATTCTATATTTTTGTTATTTATAATAAATCATTTTTTTATTATTAATAAATAAAAACTTATTTTTATAATTACAATAAAGCTTTTTTTTATATTTTTATAATTATAATTAGAACAAAAAGTAAAAAATTTGTAATTCTTTTATTTTCTAAAGCAATTAGTATTTTTATTAATAAAATATTTATAAATATAAAAATTATTTAATAATATTCTATAAAATCATATTTTTTAAATAAAATAATAGTTAATTAATTTTTCGTTAATTTTAAACCACTTTTTTTCTAAAAGCTCTAAAATATTTAATAAAAAATTAGTAATTAAGTTATTTTTTTCGTTTTTTTTTATTGTTACTTAAATAAAAAGTTAAAACAACCAAAAAATGATCTTTTTTAATTCTTTAATATAATAGATAAAAATATTATTAAAGTGTTAAACTTTTTTTTGGTGTTTTTAATATTAATTTTTTGTTTTAAACTTAATTTTTTTTCTTATAAAAAATAAAACTTTGGTTTTTTCTGTTTTTTTTTTATTTTTTTACCAGTTTATATTATTTATACCAATGATAATATTTAGTTTTATTGTAATTATAAATAAAAAAATCTTTTATTTTAAATAAAAATAATAAAAACACATTAGTTAATCTTGATTTAAATTAATTTATATTATCTAATATATTGGTTTTTAACTAATTTTTACTAATTTTAAAAACAAAACACATTATATTTTTGCATGTATTTTTAGCCAATTAACTTATTAAATTATTTAATTTTAAAAATTAAACTAATTAAAAACTGAATTTTTTTTGTTTTTTAATAATATTATATTAAATAATATTTAAAAAATATTTACTAATTGTTAAAATTTTTTAAATTATTAATTTTTATTTTAATATTTAATAAAATATTAAGATTATATTCTAATTTTTGCATGATTTTTTTGAATTTAAATTAATTATTAAAGACAATATTAGATTTTTTTATATAAAGTTTATATTTTAAGTTTTTTAAATATTATTTTATAAATTAAATTTATTAATTTTTTTTATTAACTTTAAAGATTATAAAGTTTTTTGTAATATTTGCTAATTTTTTAGCTTTTTTTGTTATTTTTTATAATATTTTTTTGGTACTATTTTTAATAATATTAAAAATTTTAAGTATATTTAGTAAATTAAAGTCTATTAATTTATAATAATATGTTATTATTTATTTTAAAAATTTTTTTGTTTTTAATACTGTTTTTATTTATTAATTTGTATTGATAAAAAAAAATAGTTTTTAGATTTTTTTATAGTTAATCAAAAAAAAATTTGTTTTTTATAATATTTTTAAGATTAAATTAGATAATTTTTTTTAATTACATAATTTTTAAAATTTATAAATTGGTTTTTCAAGTTTATAGTTATATTTGTTTTATCTTTTATTATTTTAATTCTATTAATCAGTTAAAATATGTGATTTTTATTTTTATAAAAATCTGGAAATTATAATTAAAAAAATATTAAATAAAAAACTTCTAATTATTAATACTATTTTAAATATTAAAATTTAAATTATTTGGTTTTAAATATATTTTTTTGTTTTTTTAAGTTTTGATTCTAGTTTGTAATTGTTTTTAAACATTTTAAATATTAATTTGTTAATATTAAATTTTATTATTTAATTATTATTGTTTTTTTTAACTATTTTTATTTATATTTTTACAAATAGTTTTATAATGTATAAATTTGTAAACTAATATTTTAAATTTGTTAATTAATTTAAAAATTTTAATATATAATAGACAAAAATTTTTAATAATAGTTAATAATATTTAATGTTTAATTTTTTTAATATAATAATTAGTTTATTCTAACATTTATTATTTTTCTTATAAACAATTTAATAAATTAATTTATGTTTATTTTTAATGTTATAATTTTATTATTTTTTTAATTAATTAGTAATACAAAATAAAATACAATAAAAAAAATAAAAATTAATATTTTGTCAATAATTATCAAAAATCATTGTTTTAATATTGTTTAAAAGTATTAAAATAATATTATTAACATTTTTTAACAATAAATAAATTTTAATAAAATAAATAGTAATTTATAAAATTTTTCCAGCATAAATATTGTTTATTTTATTAAATAGTATAAATTAATTAAAAAAAACTTCTTTTTTTTTTATGTTTAAAATTTTTCAAAAAACATATTTTTTTAAAAAAAGTTTATTGTTTTTTTTATTGTTTTTTTTTCAATATTTTATAAGCAAATAACTCTTTCATTGTAAATTTAGAAGCAGTTTTAAACAGTAACATATTTAAAAAAAAAACATCTAAAAAAGATTTTTACAGTTTCTTTAATGATTTTTTTTTCAAAAAAAAAAGTTTTCTTTTGATAATATTAAACATTTTTTAATCAAGTCTAATTCTGAATTTGACAGCTATTATTTTTAAAACCAAAAAAGTAAATACTGGTTTAAATTATGATTCTTTTTGTAGTTTTTTTTATTTTGATATGAAAAATAATAATAAATTTCTTCTATCTTTTTTCAATATATTTTTAAACAAAAAATAAATTAATTTTAAGATTATAAAAACTCAGACTATTAAAAAAAATTTCTCTAAAGTTAATAGTTTTGGAAAAACCACTATTTTTTTAAAATTTAAAAAAATTATTAAATTTATATTTATTTTAAAAAAGAACATGAAAAAATCTATAGCATTGGCTAAAAAAAATAGTATTATTGTAAACAATAATCTTAAAAAACAAAAATTTTGTTTAGATTAGACTATGATTATTAATAAAATCTTTATATATATGCCTAAAAATATAATAATTATTGTAATAGCTAAGTATAAACAAATAACATCAATTTAATTACAACTAATTAGGCTATAACAAAAAGCTATAATAAAATTTGCTAAATTAGGCTAAACAAATAATCTAATAGCAAAATAGTTTTTTTTAGTTATTAAAAATTCGATATATGTAACTAAAACTGTAGATAATCATAATATCTAAATGTTTAGGGACTAATTTAAGGCATTTTTGTTTATTTTGTTTGTAAAAATATCTGTTCATAATCTTAGTGCTTTAGTAAAAAAAACTAGTAAAAAAACCTGTATAATTAATTATTTTTTTATTATTGGCAATAAAATTTAATGTGTTGTAATTAGTTTTATGTTAAAAAAAAATTTGGATTCAGTTTTTTACATAAAATCAATTTTTAGTAGTGTAAATCTTTTTTAAATTAGGTTGAGTTTAATTTATTGTAAAAAATATAGATGTTTTGAACATTTTGTTTTTAAATATAATATTACTAAAACTGTTATTCTTGCTTTAAGAAAGATTTATAAAAAGTCTATTTTAAATGCTAATTGTCTTTAACTGGCTTATTTTTTGCCAAAAAAAAAGTACTTATTTCATAGCTTACAGTTTTTAAAAACAAATTATAAGTGCAAATTGTTTTTTTGTCTTTTTTTTTAGTTATTGTACATAATAATTTTTGGACTAGTGACTTATTTTTTAAATTAATTTAATTATTGTAACAACAATTTACCAAATTTTAAAAACAAATTAAGATTATTTTTATTATTATAGTTATTAATTTTTTTTTTTTATGTATTTTATGAGTAAAGTCCAACTGCTGTCTAATATACAGAGCCAAACTAAGAAGCCCAGACTAAATGCAGCTCACACACTTACTACATATGGCTAGCCACTCAGGCCAGACAAGGCAACACTACACACTTATAACGACTCAAAGACTAAAATCCAAACCAGAAAAGAAAAGTTTAGGCTTACAATGGCCAAAGTTAACAGAAAAAGAACCCAAAACACCAAGCATCCAAACCATGTCATCAGACAACACAGATGTCTTGTAATGTGACAAACCTGATATCACCCTATCATTCCCAACTGAACCAGTCTTTTCCATGCTCACTCTATAACTAGATCTTACTAGCCAGACTCTACTATAGTGTAGCTCAACAATACTCCTTACAAAATCAACAACAATACCAACAGCCATCTTTTTGACTTCAAAAACCTCAACAGCCTTTGAGCACCAATTACACATGACAAATCCCTTACACAGAACTGAATACAAGCTGACATCCAAAGAACAATGACCAAAAAACTGCAGAACAGTAGAAAAAAACAAGACACAAGAACCCACCAAAGAAACTCAAGATGTAGTGGCCTCAATAAAAATTTCATCTCAAACACCAGCATCCATAGCACAAGAAAACACATGATCAGGCAACTCCATTTCTTAACACAATAAGCACAGCACACCAGGGTAACTCTTATCATACAACCTCTTTTAAACAGTCACAGAGAGTTGATAGTGCACAGCCTTCATTAAATATGACCACAGCACAAAAAACTTCTGGCTAGTAAACCCAGCAAGCATATGTGAGTCAGAGTGCTACACTTTTAAGGTAGCACTCCAGTCTACATATTTGATCAAACTACTCCGAATTATATCACAGCCAAGCCCACCCTTCTAATGTGCCCAGCACACAGACCTAAACAGATCCCTAACAAAATGGTGGGCATTGTCAAACACAACCATACTCTCAGCAATTAAAAGCCATTCCCACACCCCAATAGGCAAGGAAAACTGAGAACATGCAACAGCACCAGCAGCAGCATTAGCTTTAATGTTGCCACAAACACCAGAATAACTTTTAACTTTGATCCAGCTTACACTCAAATCTTTTTCTCTAATTAAATCAAAAATATAATGTCTCTCCATCTAGCACAGAACTTAGAAATCAGACACCAGATAAGACAACTTGGAGACACACACATTAATGGCAGCTTGGCTATCAAGATATACTGTTACTGCACTAAAAGATAGAACACATTCCAACACCAAAGCAACAGCCTGCAACTTGGCCAAGATAGAAGACATCAAACCATAGACCCTAACACTGTTACCAGACGAAATTAGAAATATTGTTTAGCATGAAATTACCTTTATAAATCTTATTATTAGTTAGCATATATTATTGTTTCAAATTATCACTTATTACATTAGCAAAATATATTCAAAATTATCATTTAATTAATAACCCAATTTGTACATAACACAAATATAACCTAATTGCAATAATCAATTATGCAATATCCCGAACTATGTAACATTCAAAAAGTTCACCAAAATTTGTAGAAATTCACCGAAATAATTGATAGTTCACCAAAATATCTAATAGTTCACAGAAATAATTTGTAGTTCACCAAAATGTATCTTTAATTCAGTGAAATTGTAGAAAATAGCAAAGTTTGAGTTCATAGAATAGTGTTATGACAAGTTGTATAAAAGAAGAGTGTCTCTCTTCGAGAAAATGTATCTTCCTTCAGATTTAAACAATTAGAATAATCCTTTACACCCAAAAGACAAATAAATATCAAATAATTCGAAAAAAACCAAATTCTTAAATTATTTCCCTTGAAATTAACCAATTCCTACTAACAGTTTGAAATTGACTAGCTACCAATTTCAGTAAACTGTTAAAGCACTTCCAGGCCTGAATAGAAAACATTTCTCTTGATAAAATTCTATTTCTTTTACATTTCTTTTATTTTTCTTTCCTTTTCTTATTACAAATCATTAGGGTAGCCTACAGATGAGATTTCTGTAGAAGAGTTGACTTTCACATCAAAGTAACTACACATATTTTGTGAGCTTCCAGACAAGCAATTCCTGGGAAAGAGTTGATGTTTACTACAACATAACTACATAAAGTAACTGGCATGGAATTGGCCATTCCACTTATAAGCCCAGCAGTTCAAATTATAGGAGATAATTTAAAGATAAATTCAATTATCAGAGGTTCAAACACTTTCCATAATCGTGAATTAACAGTATTACAACAAACATACAAGAGCTAAGAAGAGACCAAAAACCTCCAGTAACAACACTAATACTATGGTCAATAGCAGAAAAATATGCAGCAGCACCACCAGCAACACTAGAAGAGCCAAAATTTTTCAGCAAACCATCTGTAAAAATTTCAAAAGAACTAGACTATAACTCATGTAAACTACTATACAAATCAGAAAACTTTTCAGAAGCCAGAATGTCCAAATCAGAAAGTCAATTGGCTCTAGCCAGACCAGATGACAAAGCACTACCATCACACAAAAACCCAGATGTGAAATCGAACCAATAAGAGACAGACCCTCTTGAGTCAAGTCTTTTCCACCAGTAAAAAGTCTTCCAATCCATTACATGACTCTTCTTGTCAAGCAATCTGTCTTCAAAGACAACACCAAATTGCTTCAAAAAACAAACAGAACCAAAGTAAGAAGCACTCCCCAGCACTAATGACATAGAAAAATTACCAAGATCATAAAAAGTGCAAGGCAGATTATTCACCAGAAACAGCTTATTATCCAAAAAAATCTTAACCACACCAGCCAAAAAATTGTTTACAGAACTAACATGCAACTTGACAGAGAACTGCAGGGGATCCAAAGAAGCCCAACCCAGAACCTGCAAATCCAGAAATCTATAATCAAACAAATGCTCCAAAATGCCTAAAGCATTAAAAAATATGACCACAGCAGCCAATTTGCTCTCAGCCTGTATCTGCTCGAAAGATTTCAGGCCATACAATGAGAGATAATGCAAAGCTGCATTAAAAAAGTCATGAGGAAGACCAGCTTTAAGCTTAAGGCTCTTTTTGACCAAGGCATCCCACTTGTGATACACATTCGAAGAAACAAAGCTGAATTGAATATAATAGTTAACAATGGGCTGTAAGATAGCCAACACTAAATATGAGAACTGCTTATCTATGATAGCCTTTCTGAGCACTACATTGGCAAAAAAATGAACATTCAAATAAGCCTTGGCCAAACTAGGCTTAGACAAGCCCTTTATTGACAAAAAAATCCCCAAATATCTGTGTGCTTTGCCTTTTTTAGCAATAGAAATTGGCTGCCCATTAATATTCAGAGAAGTAATCTTAATACTCTAATTAATAGGAATGGTCACAGTTTTTTCACTATTGATAAAAATATTATTAATTGAAAAAAATTTACTAACAATGTCCAAGGCATACTGCATTAATGCTTGGCAATCTCTGATCCAAATAGTGTCATCAACAAATGCCCCAGCTGCAAAAAAAGAAAACATCCTATCACTACTCTCAACTCTGCCTGATTTAGCCACAAACTTAGTATTAATCTGGTACTCACATAAATGCTCATGCCTTTTAACTTCACACAATGGTGGATCATAAAAAATTTTCCAAAGAAGGGGTGAAAAAATCTCACCTTAATTCAAACTATCATGTACTCTATAATCATTTAAAAGACCAAAATCAGTCATCACCCTGTTAATCCTATTCTCATGAATACTGCCAAAAAACTTGATAAACCTGTTATACATCTTGATATGCCATAGGCTAGTTTTTAAGTGGTACCAACCAACAGAATCATATGTCTTACACATATTCTGCAAAACCAACCAAAGTTCCTTATTTTTCTCAAGAGTGTCTTCAACTACTGACCCAACAGCAAACACTAAAATCTGAGTAAAGATACTCTTTAACACCGAAAAATTGTTACCACAAAGGACACCAAACTTGCTGCAAGTGAAAGAAATTCTATCAGAAAGAATCTTGGAAAGAATCTTTCTGACTGTCTTAATCAAAGCAATAGGATGAGTATTCGTGAAAATTCTATCTCAATTATAAGATTTAGGGATCATCAAAACTCATGCTCTCTTCCACAAGGTAGGCACTGCACCAACAAAGAGACATTCATTCAACAGCACCAAAAAGCACTCCATCACACTCTTGCCACCATGCTTCCAAAGTTTGTTTAGAATACCAGACAAGCCAGCAGCTTTGCCATTAGACAGACCACCAACAATTACAAACAACTCACTCATGTTAATTGCATCCATCACACCAAAAAAAGCATTATCTCTAACATAATCCAATGGTGCATACTGATGAGCCCAGAGATCAGACAGCGCAGAAAAAACCACACGTTTCCTTGTCCAATCTTCCATGATCCTGTCAATATTCAATTTTAACCTATCTGAATCCAACACCAGCTCATCATCAACCACCAAGTGATCCAACACCACCTTTTGAAAGGATCTATCCAAAACATTTCTGATCATACTGTCCTTGTCTGAACATAACTTTCCCATGCATTTCTCAATAGCTGCTCTGATAAAAGCCTCCTGTGCCAATTTCAATTCATATATTTTGGACTTCCTGTATTCTTTTCTGACAATTGACAAATATTTAAGAATGTTCATTATTTTTTGATCAGCATGAACCATGTTCCTTAACACAAAAGCCTTATCAGCATCCAAAGTTGACCATTTTTCAACAAGGTAATCAAATCTGAAAGCATCATCAGATTCCAACCTCTTGACAATCTTGGCAACCAACAACTTCAATTCCAGAAATTTAGAAGACCGCTTATTTTTTGAACACTAAAAATTACTGAATCAAAGCCTAGAAAAGATTTCATCTGCAGAACCCACCAATGCTCTTTCCAGTAGTGACCACATAGCATTTAAATCATAACCTACAGCTGCAGCAAGAAACTTAACTTTTATTATCAAAATCCTAATGGAGGAGCAATCTCTAAAGTGAGACCACCTAGTACTGTCCACATTCTTAATTTTGAACTTCCAACAATCCTTGTAAGCTTGTTTGCACAAATTATTCAATTAAACATCCAGAAGCCCACTCAAACTGACCGATACTACCACAGCATTGTGGTTCATATCAAAGAAATCAGAAACAAAACTGACCCAACATTTTGCAATAGTAGAAAATAGACTCTTACTAACAAAAATGTAATCAATGATTCTCTCAGCATCTCTTGAATTGCACCACATAGGAGCCTTAATCAAATAATGGCCATTAAATAAATTAACCAAACCCAGACTCGAACAGAACTTGAAACTTGCACTTCTTCCAGACCTGTACTTATTAAAATCTCCACCTAAGACCACAAAAGTACTGGTGTTAATAGCCTTAGCAATGATAGAGTTAACCTCAAATGCTTGCCCAAAATGGATGCCAGCAGAAGCACCAGTGTACAAACCAAGAACAGATACTAAGAGCTTGTCTTTGAACAGAAGCCACACTGAAATAACCCAACCAGGAACCACTTCAATCTTAGAAACATGATGAGCCAAAAAATTATTCATAATAACAGCAACACCAGCACCAAGATACCCAACATCCAAACCAGAAGTAAAAATCCGAACTCCATCATATTTATCCTTGATCCAAAGCTCAGAAGAAGACCTTAATTTTGTTTCAGTAATAAAAGAAACCATATTCCCAGAACTTATATGCCAGCAAACAACATCCACTTGCTTTGCAGGAACATTGATACCCTGAATGTTGCATGTAACAAATTTTCAAACCAAACCACTCATTGAGATAAAAAAGGTAATAGGGAGCCAAAACCAGAACACAAATGATCCAATCTAATTAATACTGAACTAATTGAAACTTCCAAAGATGTTATCTTTGACTCTAATCCACTCATCTTGGTGGTTAAAATCTTGGAGCTATTCAAACTGAAACCAGAAGCATTATCAACAACAGCAGAAAAAAAGGGAGCAGAAGGCTCTGGTGCACTATCCAAAACCATATTCGAGTTAACTTCTGGAGCCAAAGGTATAGAAACAGCCAAAGGAAGCTCATAAAAAACAGATGGCAAAGGCACTAGTTCCACAAAGCTCAACTTTCTCACAATATCAGAAATCTGATCAGTTAAAAGCTCCAAAGACCATTCCAAAGACACCAAGTGATTGAACAAACTAGAGACACCATAGGGATTGGTATTATTAGAAAAAGACCAAGCACCAATAGAAAATTTAGTGCCAAGAGATAGATCAGTACCTAAAGGAGACAAAGAACCCAAAAGAAAAGAAGAACCACCTGCAACTTGAGCCCAAGTTTTGCCATTAAAAGAAACTGGGCAAATAATAGGTGCCTGCTTTTTTTTATAAATGTTGGCCAAACAAACCCAATCTTGATCAGTTACCACCTACTTCCCACCAACTCCAAAATTCTCACCAACTGAACACACATCAGAAACATGACCAAATTGTTTACATTTGGCACAATATGCCAATAAAAGACTAGCCCAGCACAAACTCACACTCTTGAAAACTGGAACAGAACCAATAGCAGCCAACTTGGATGCTCTATCCTTAAAACAAATGACAGCACACCTATCTCATATATAAAATGCAAGATTATGGTCAATAAAACAGGTTTTCTCATCATAAGCCTCCACCAAAACAGAAAGATCATAGGCTGTAGTGCTAACTGGAAGAGTATAAAGCAAAGCCCAATGTTAATTCTTAAACACTAATGTTTGTTTGTTTTTATTTGTTAAAGCCACATGCACAGAATTTTTTCTCATGAACACCAATCATTTAAAAGCAACCAGACTGGCCACCTCAGATAATTTAAACTCTATAATGGCCTTCTGCCAAAGTCCAATCAACTGCATTTTAATCAAAATAATCTTGCCAAATTTAGAGAAAACCGATTCTACTGCTGATCTGGGAAGATTCACTGGGATCTTTTTAATAATCATCTTCTAATTCGACTGGCTGTTTACCCTTCTAAGATCATTATTAACAAGAATTTTATTACTAATCACCAATACTTTAGCCTTATTCAAACTAGATTCTGATGTAAAAAATGATCTGATAATTCCAGGGAATTTTGAGAGAGTGGAAGCACCCCCAAAACCATCCACTTGATAGAAAATTTTTTTTATTGAAATTAATTTATCACCAATTAACTTGCTAGGCACTACAGAAAGCTCAATATCAAGCACAAAAGATTTCATCAAATTAAAACACTGCATTCCCAGAACATGTGATTTGAGCAACAACACTTGATTGGACCTAATATCTACATGAAAAGGAAGCTCCAGTGCAATATTGTCATCACTCATACTTTCGAAAAAAGGTTGCCTCAGTGGGTTATCCAGCACATACATCCAAATGTGAGTCTTTCTCGGTATAGCATTGTCCATGTTATCATCCTCACCTGATTCTGCATAATTGGTCTCCTCAGCCACTGTGTTTGCCATGTTTTCTACATTCAAGAGATTGCTTATACTGCCAGCAATACTGTTAACCTCACTTCCCCAGGACACCTCAGGCTTGACACTGACACCACTAATATTTTTTATACTTAATAGACCAGCAAACAAGTCAATCACATTATTGGCTACCAGCTTTTTTGGCTTCTTGTAAAATGCACTATGTGAATAGACCATATCCATATGCTTATTTTTCGCACTTTGGCAGGTCCCTAAACCAGCCAAAATTAAACCCAAACCACCAGCAGAAGAGTTCACTGGTTCCATCGTAACAAATGAAAGTATAATAAAAGAAATAGCTAATAAAGACTAAGAGAAGAAAAGAAAGAAAAGCAATTTCTTTAAAGTTTTGCATAATTAAAATAATAATGTAATTGAAAAAATTTGAAATTAACAGCAAAGCAACTTTATAAATGTTTTTGAAATTTTAACAACTTAAATCAATTATTTTTGATTATAATAATTGATAAAATACTAATTTTTTATTTATTTATTTTATTTTATTTTTTATTTTTTATTTTTTCTCTTTAACAAGTAAAGTCCAAACACTGCCTAGTGCAATACATCATGCAAATGATCTAAACTAGGTGTAAATTATGCATTTTCTACATAACTAGCCACTTAGACCAATCAAGACAACACTATATACTTATATGAACAGAAATTTCATCACCAATGCCTGAAAAAAATGAACAAAACTTATGAAAACCAAAACCAACACCAATTGCCTCAGCAACACCCAGCAATTCAATTACACCCACCGATAATACTGAAAAAAGCCCAGAAATTGAGATAGAAACAGATCCATCACATAGAATAAGTCCATTTTTTTCCATAAAAGCATGATGCTTAGCATGAACCAACCAAATGTCTTCCCAAAAAGCATAACTAAACTCACGCACAAAAGCCACAATGTTCTGACTCGCCACTTTGGAATCCTTGAAAACAGAGATAGATTCATGAAACCAATCCTTAAAAACAAAACTCTTGCACAGAGCAGTGCTGACCAAAATGTTGGACGAACAAGTGCACAACAACTGTGAGACAACTGAAAAAAAATGACCCAGGCCAGATTGCATTCTCCAAGCTAATGCATGAGAGTTCAACAAACGAGCACAATTATTAACATCAAACAAACAAGAAAAAACATGGTCCAAGACTTTGACATCACCACAAAACAAACACACTACACTAGGGTAACTCTTATCATAAAGCTGTTTGCACATGGCAACAGAGAGCCGAAGATGCAATGCTTTTATAAAATACATCCAGAAACCAGCAGCCATATGAGAATCTGGATGTTATATCAGTGACAATCTGAACCAATCAATATCTGCACGCAGACTATCCACCACCACCCATGAACCAGAACTGACTTTTTAATATGTGCGATGGACTGACCGAAAAACATCCCAAACAAAATGCCTAGATTACCAGAAATGGCAGTACCACCAACCTTAAGATATTGCTTATTGATAGAATAAGACAGAGTCCAGCTAGAGAGAGCCACAGCTCTGGCCAACTCATCCACATGCTTATTGTCCAAAACACCCAAATGACCTTTGACCTTGCACCAATTAATATCCAAATTTTTATGACAAATAACATTTATTATATGGTAACATTCAATCCAACACCAATTTCTAAAATCTGGGCAAACCAAATCCAACTCCAACTTGCAAGCATCCAAAGCCACTTGACTATCCGAGAACAAGTTAATTGAGTGAGAAGAAGGGACACACTCAAGAGCTAGAGCAATAGTCTGCAATTCTGTCAAGATAGAAGACATCAAACCAGAAACTCCTACCCCTAAACTCATACCAATGTTCTCAAAGAAAACAGTGGCCCTGGCTTTCATATCAACAGACCCCAAGCTGCTCAAAAATTCATTCATATAAACAGAAAGACGACCAACATCAGAACACAACAAATTGGCACTAATAGCACTAAACCCACAAAAACAAAGAATATTTGAAGAGCTGCTGTCATCTAAAGGTAAGGAGTAGACAAAAGGAGATGACACAATACTAAGAAATTAAATGGAAAGCTCAAACTAGGCAGATATTGGACCACGCGGATCTAACTACTTCTACTGCTTGAAGGTTTTCCAATCAAAAATAGCCCCATTTTGGTCAAGCAGCTGTTTCACAAAGACAATTCTATAACACCAAAGTGAAGAGACATACTTAAAATAGGTTGATTTACCAAGAACACAAGACATGGGAGTTCTACCCTGATGACAAAAAGCATCAGTCAGAGAGCCACCCAAAGACAAATCGCTTCTAAAAAAAATGCACACCATACCAGCCAGAAAATTATTTAGAGAGTTGATCTTAACACGAACCAGGTACTGCAAAGGATGAAGTCAATGCCAGCAAAAAATCTAAAGAGCATGTAACTGGTGAGAAAATAGATGACCCAAAATACCAACAGAATTTGTAAAAAAAATAACCGAGGCCAATTTATTCTTAGCCTGAATCTGCTTAAAAGTCTTCAAACCATACAGAGAAAGATGATAAATTGCATCACTAGAGAAGTCATGTGGCAGGCCAGACTTAGATTTCAAGCCCTTACAAATCAGAGTGTCCCACTTCTTACAAGCACTGACAAGAACATAACTGAATTGTGTTCTATAACCAATGATAGAAAAGAGGACCACCAAAACCAAATACAAAAACTGCTTATCAGACACTGCCTTTTTGAGGACCAAATTAGCAAAAAACTGGACATCAGAATGTGCTTTAGCCAAGCTAGGTTTGGAAAAACCCTCAGTCGACAGATAGATCCTAAATAGTAATGCAATTCTTCTCTCTTGGCAATAAAAATAGGTGACCCACTGATCAACAGAGAAGAATCCGCAATCTTGCAATTGATGGAAATGGCCACAGTTTTATCATTATTAATTGAAATATCATTGATATCAAAAAATTTACTAGCAATATTAAGAATATGCTGTGTAGTACTTCGACTGTTGCCAATTCATATAGTATCATCAACAAAAGCACCTGTGGTAAAAAAGAAGGAGAGACCAGCCTGAGATTCGGCATGACCACATTCAGAAATAAAGTAAAAATTCAACCTATATCCACACCCATCTGCCTGTCTCTTGACTTTACACAGAAAAGAATCATAAAATATGTGCCACAGAAGTGGCGAGAACACTTTCTCTTGGTCCAATCCATTATGTACTCTGTATCCATCTGTCAAACCAAAATCTGTCATAATCTTATTAATGCAATCATTATAAATACTACCAAAAAATCTAATAAACCTGTTATACATCTTAATTCTAACCAAACTGTTTTAAAAATGCCCCCATTTGACCAAATCATAAGTCTTTTGCATGTCCTGCAAGACCAACCAGAGTTCATGACTCTTCTCCAAAGCATCTTCAACCACTGAACCAATGGCAAAAATAGGTAACTGCATTATTGTACTCCTTAAGACCAAAAAATTGTTCTCATGTAAAACATCAAAAGTACTATATACTGACAAGATCCTATTCAAGAGAATTTTGGAAAGGACCTTGTGGGCAGTTTTAATCAAGGCAATAGGTCGGGTGTTTGTAAGAACTCCATCTCATTCATATGGTTTAGGAATCATTGATACCCAAGCTTCCTTCCAAGCACTGGGTACTAATTTGCAGATCAAACAAGAGTTTAAAAACACTAAAAGCATATCCAAAATTGATTTATCACAGTGTTTCCAAAGTTCATTTGAAATTTCAGAAAGACCAGCAGCTTTACATTCAAGAAGATCAGAAATCACACCGAGTAATTTGTCAATACCAACAGAACACATTATGCCAAAAAAGGCACCATCGAAAACATACTTCAGAGACTGATATTGGCATGACTATTCATCTGAGATGTCAGGCATAACTCTGCACTTCCTGGTCCAACCTTCTATGATTCTGTCCACCTTAGATTTAACTAGGCTTGGCTCCAATACCAATTCGTTACTCACAACCAGATGATCCAGTACCACCTTGCGAAAGAAGCACTCCAAAACACTTCTAATGGTGTGGCTCTTATCCGATTCAAAACTTTCTATTCTCTTAATAATAGCTGCCTTGATACATGCTTCCTCAGCATGCTTTGATTTTAGCAACTTAGAAGAGTGATAAGATTTCCTTACCTTAGCCAGAGCCGAGTGAATCATGTCAAAATTGGAATCTGAAAGAAATAAAAACTTCACCACTAATGTACTATTAGCATCAAGCCCATATTATGTATCCAACAATGAAACAAATTCCACACTAGAAACCAAGCAAAAAGTCTTAACCAGCTTAAACACTAGCAACTCCAGTCTATAAAACCTCGAGAAATCTCTGGTGAAAACCTCATCAAAATTTTTGAACCATTTTTTCTTAAATATCTCATTTGCTAAAAGAGTCATTATCTTGTGCAAAATACTCCACATGATATCCAAATCCAAAAGTTGTACAGTGACAGTAAACTCATTGGCAAACATTCTAGCATTGGCTGAAATGGCATCTCTAAAACTACTCCATTTACTGTCATTAGCACCCCTGAAATCAAACTTCCAATAATCCCTATTAGCCTATCTATAAAGAGAATTTAACTGAGCATCCAGCAGACTGCTCAAGCCTACAGACACAGAAACTGCTCAGTAATTAATGTTGAAATGTTTGCTTACATCCACAACATTGTGATTCACCACTGTATTGACCAAATTAGATGAAACTAGTATGAAATCAATTGTTTTTTTCACACCCCTCAAATTTTTTTATGTAGGGCTCTTCACCACTGGGCTACCTAACAAAGAATTGACCAGTCCTAAGTTAAGACATCTTTTAAAACTCACACTCTTGTACAAACTATTCTCATTGAAATCACCACCCAAAACAACAAAAAAAGATTTGTTAACAGCCTTAGCAATGAGAGAGTTGACTTCACCAGCCTAAGAGAACCAAACTATTGAAGAAGCACCAGCATAAAGCCCCAAAATAAACACAGAAAGTTTATTCTTGAAAAACAGCTTAATAGACAGAAGCTGACCAGGTACTTTAGAAACTTTGCACACATGTCTCGCCAAAGAAATGTCCATAACAATTGCAACACCAGAGCTCAGATAACCAGAATCCAAACCAGAGGTAAATATCTGAACACCATCAAACTTATTCATGATCTATGAGCGAACTTTACCCTTTAACTTGGTCTCAGTAACAATAGAAATCAAATTGTTTGTCTCTTTATGTCAACAAATTATATCATTCTGTTTCATAGGATTGTTCATGTCCCTTATATTGCACATGGCAATCTTCCAGACCAAAACACTTATTGAGAAATAGAGGCAGCTGATGAACCCAAACCTGAGCACAAATAGTCCAATTTTTCCAAAACAGATTCAACCAAAACTTCCAAATCCACCATCTTAGATTCTAAACCACTGACTTTAGTAGTCAAAACTTTAAAACTACTTGGACTTATAATGGGAGCTGTATCATTAATGACAGGAGAAGATGGATTGAAAATTGCTGAAACACTATCCAAAACCATATTCAAATCCAAATCTAAAACCACAAACACTGGAATTGCTGTGAGAGAAGCATCAGATGTAATCACCAAAGACACCAATTTCATAGAACCCAATTTCTCCAAAATACCAGAAACTTGGTCAGCCAAAAGTTTCAAAGAGTGTTCCAAAAAAGCCAAATGATCATATACATTATGATCACCAGATGAGACAAAAGCAAATAGAGAGATCTCAGCAACAAGGGACTGACTGGCACCAAAAGAAATTGAAAAAATCACTTAAGAAGAAACACCACCAGCTACTTGAGCCCAAATTCTACCACTAAAAGAAACCGGACAGGCAATAGGAACTTATTTTTTCTTATAAATACCAGCCAAATGAACCCGATCCTGATTAGTCATCACTTGCTTCCCACAAACTCCAGAAATCTCACCAGACAAACAAGCATCAGAAATGTGACCAAATTGTTTACATTTGGCACAACAAGCCAGAAAAAGACCAGCCCATCGCAAATTTACACCCTTAAAAACTGGATTAGAATCAATTGCAGCCAATTTTGATACCTTATTAGCAAAACAAACTACAGCACATCTGTTATGGACATAAGAACTAGGATTGCAACCAATAAAACAGATTTTACCACTATATGAATCAATTAAACCAGACAAATCATGAGCAGTAGTGCCAACTGGCAGAGTATAAAGCAAGGCCCTATGCTGATTTCTAAACACCCAAGATTGTTTATTTTTAACAGCCAATGCCACCTGCACAGAATCTTTTCCCATGAGAACAGACTATTTAGATGCAACTGAACTAGCCACCTTCAACAATTCAAACTCAACCAAAGTCTTCTGCCACAAACCAATTAATTGCATTTTGATTGACACAACCTTACCAAACTTGGAGAAAACTAACACAACTGCTAATCTGGAAAGATCTACTGGAATTTACTTAACAATTATTTCCTGATTTGAATGAATGCCCAACTTTCTAACATCATTATTTACTAAAATCTTCTCACAAATTACCAATCTCTTAGCCTTGTTAAGACTCAACTCAGAAGTAAAGGAGGATCTAATGATCCCTGGGAATTTTAAGGGAGTAGAAGCTCTCCTAAAACCATCTACTTGATAAAAAATTTTTTTAATTGAAATTAATTTTTCATTAACATTTTTCCCTGAAACAGCCAACAGCTTAATATCTAATGCGAATGATTTAACTGGCTCAAAGCTCCTTTTTTCCAGAACATGTAACTTGGCACTCGGCAGCTGATTGGAACCTTGAAATTTGAAAGATGGGAGTTTCAAAACATTATCGACATCACTCATAATATTGAAAGAAAGTTTTTTTGGTGGTTGTCTTAAAACATACGTCCTCATTTGCGTTTTTCTTGGTGTCATATTATTCACCATTTTGTTAGCTTCAGAATCATTGGAATCTACATAACTCGTTTCTTCTGCCACCATATTATCTATGTTTTCCAAATCAGACATCCCATTAACACTAGCATTTTTGCTCTCCATTTCACTGCTCCAAAACACCTTTCATTCCAAATCACCAGTCTGTAAAATGCTGCCAGGAATAGGACCAGCCAACAAATCGACCATATCACTAATAGCTCCAGAAACTTTAGATTTCTTGTATAAAGGACCACAAGAGTATATGCTTTTAATACATGCTTTCTTTTTATTGTTAGACCAGATCCCCAATCCAGCTGAAACGGAACTAAAACCACCAGCAGAGAAGCCTACTGGTTTCATCACAATAAAAAGAAAAAAATTAGAAAGAATAATTAGAAAAAAAAACAAAGAGTAAAAGAGAAAAGTGCTAAATAAAACTTCAATAAAATTCTCTTTCATCATGGTCAAAGAATTGACAAGAGAAAAAAATTAATTTTATTTTTTTTGTAAAGTAACAACATTGAAAATTAACTGTCTTAAAATTTAGTTATTAAATTTTGATTATTTTTTTTAAATTAAATAACTTTTTATTATTGGTTTTGTTATTAATTAATATATTTAATTTATTATTATTATATTACTTATTTAATTTTGTTTAAAAAAAATTATTAATAATTTATATTTAAAACAAAATTAAAAAATTATTAATATTAATATATTTAATTTTTTTATAAATTTATTTACTTTTTTTTTAAAATTAATAAAATTGTATTTTAAATTAATAAACTGTAATTTTATATTTTTAGAAACAAACAAAAAAAATTTGATGTTTTTAAATAAATTAATATTAAAAAAACACTAATAAATTTTTTTTGTAATTTAAATCTAAAGTTTTTTTTAAAAAGACAAAACAAACAATAAAAATCTGTTTTTAATATATATATAAATTAGTTATTATATAATAAGCTTGATAATACTTTTTTTAATTTGGTTAAAAAATTTTTAACAATAATATACTTTATAATAATATGTTTAATTTAACATAATTTTATATTTTTAAAAACAAAAATCATATAAAAAATAGGTTTTTAAAACTTTTTAATCTTAAAACAAATAATTATATATTTTATACATATTAATTTTTTTTTAATTAAAACAAACTATTTAAAAACAATTAATTTAATAATCTTAAAATTAATAAATTTTATTATAGTTTTTTTTTTTATTAAAATTTAATAAATATGGTCTAATTACTACTTAAAACTTTGGAACAAACTAAGTATTCTAAACTAAGTATAATTTATGTATTTTCTACATATAACCAGCTATTTAAGTTAGTTCAAACTATGCTATATTGTTACAATAAAAGTAAACTTATCCAAAGCTGATATCTTTTGAACTACATTAAATAATTAAATATTATAAAAAATTAATTCAATTAGCCACTTAGCTGTTTTTAAGAAATCAGTTTTAATACTATTAAATTTATGTGTCCAAAGAGATATTAAACTAAAAAATATATTATTATTGATGTCAACTAGAGAATTCAAATTACCAGACATGTTAATATCATTTATATAACACTTTTTTTTTAGTAAAACTACTTTTTTTTTAATCTACCAACAATTTTGCTAAAAAAATCCAAATAAATTATAAATTTATTAATCTTAAGACTAAAAACA
The DNA here is from genome assembly GCA_016748015.1 of Geosiphon pyriformis. NCBI lineage: Eukaryota > Fungi > Glomeromycota > Glomeromycetes > Archaeosporales > Geosiphonaceae > Geosiphon > Geosiphon pyriformis. The sequence goes on along the minus strand of JAAOMT010000031.1, from coordinate 232,082 downwards.
CTGCTTGAAACTACATTATTTTTGATAAACTGTTTAAAAGTAGTAATTAGAGAGCTAACAGACTTAACAATTGATTCAACTAATACAAAAAGTTTAATCAAATTAAATTCTAAAGAAAACAACTAAGACAATACTAAAAAGTTACTAATAATAACAGAAAAGAGAACAAAAATTATCAAAAGTGAAAACTTAGAAGAGCTTAAAAAAGCAGAAGCTTTGACATAAAACTTAAAACCTACAAAACATAATATAAATATCTTAGAAGCTTTGGAAGAAAAAAGTGAAAACATCTTATATTCTACAATCAGATAGTCTATTTCCTAATACTTAAAACAGCACTAACAGCCAGAGATTTTTTATTAGATACAGCATTTTTTTAGCATACCAGTTTTGTTTACAGCAGTATCTAAATCCAATTGAGATTTAAATATAACCAAAGCAAATTGAGAATAATAGCCAAAATCAGAAAAGTAAAAAATAAAACACATTTGATCATTAACTTAAGAAATCATATTACTAATTTCAAAGACAATACAACCAAAAAAAAAGTTAACTAACTTGGTTTTAAACCTATTATGAGACAAAATAGGCTTATTTTGATTTACTAAGAAGAAAATTCTAATATTATTTTTACTTATTAAAACTAACCAATAATTTAAAGTAAATACAACAAAGTCCAGTTTTTTAAAATAAACATTAAATGTTAACAGATTTCATTACAATACAAATAATTTTACTAAACACACCAAGAGTTGTTTTAATGTTAATAGCAAATATATTCAAAGACACATTATACAGTATAACAATAATAAAAAAGAACCAGACTCAAAAATTACTAAAAACTTGGTAATTTTAAAAGTGATTAAACAAATAAAGCTTGTAAACTCAACCAAAAAAACAGTTTCTAAAGATTTTTAAGAAGCAAACTTCATACAAAAAAACTTTATATTGTTTTTTAATACTGATTTTGCATTCAAAAAACCATATACAAACTGGAAAACAGTCTTAATATAAGCCAATTTAATTTTAAAAATAGTATTAAACACTAAAGTAAAAATTATTCACTTAGCAAATTTTTGATGATTAAAAATAATTTTTCAAGCACCACCAATAACAGTACCAAAAACTAGCAGAAAAAATAATTCAGTTTCTATTTGGTCAGTTCAATTCTCAAAAACAAGTAATACTATAGGAAATAGTTGCTTTGCTTCTAAAATTAGTAATAATTTGCTAAAAGACATCACATTTAACAATACAACCAGTAATTAATCTTGGTCTATCTTGAATAATATGCTAAATAATACAACAAAGATTTCATCTAAAATTTTATTAGAAACCACAAAAGAATTTGGTATAATAATAGCAAAAGCAAATGACTATTTTTATTTTTTTAAATCTTTGGTTTTTTTAATCATATTTTTTAAAGAAATAATACTAGCAGTCCCAAGTATAGAAGTTATAAAAAAAAAACCAGCTTGTTAATTAGTCTATTATTAAAAACTTTTGGGCTTTTAGTTGAAGTAAAGACAACACTAAGATTAATCTAAATATGTTTCTTTGAAGAAACTTTGATTGGTAAAAAACCAGTCAAAAATGAAAAAAATGTTTTAACAACTATCAAAAGCAGCTTTTTATAATTACTAAATAAAAAAAAGACTTTTAAAACATTTTGCTTAGCTGTTTTTACAACAAAGAGAGCTTTTTTGGTTGAAATTTTATTAAATATTTTAAAAAAATATTAAGTACAGCTTTTCTACTCTTTGTTTTGATTGTAGTCATAAAATTTAAATTTTTTTTAATAATTACTTTTTAATTTATAAGTATATTTATGTTTTAAATTAATATTTATTATCTTATTTATTTTTATAACCAATTTTTTGTTTTAATTAAACTTAATTTAAATATAAAATAAATTACATAATTTTTTAGAATTTTGAAAAAATAAGTTATTTTAAATATATTTACTTAATAAAAAAACTTTTTTAATAATTTATAACTTTTTTTCTATTGTTAACAGATTAATATTTAATATAAAAAACTTTACAAAATTAAATACAATTTTTTTTGTAAAATTAGAATAAAAAAATTAATTTTTTAAATATAAAAAATTATTATTATTATTATTACTTAAAATATTGAAATTAACTTATTCAACAGATTTTTTTAACAAAAAAACTAAGTATAAATACTTTAAAAAGTTATATATATTTTCAAAAATATTTATATTTTTATTAACAATAAAACCAGTTTTTTTAATATAATACTTTTTTATGTTTTTAATATTTAATTTTTCATTAATATTATCATTAAAACTGTTAATTTTATTATTTTAAAACACAAATTTAGAATTTTTACTAATTTTAATTATTTTTATATTCAAAAAACTAATAAAAAAATTTATTAATATTTTAATATCAAGTTTTCTGATTTTTTTTGTTTATATTATCTAAAATATATTTAAAAGTATTTTTTTTATACCAAAACAAGTTTTTTTTTAGTTTTACAAACAAAAATATATTAAAAAATATTTTATCTATTTTTTACTTGTTTTATAATTAAAAAACTAATATAAAAAAGCTTTTTTTGTAAGTTTTTTAATAATAATAATAATAATAAGCTTGTATTAAGATCAATTTTTTGAATAATTTTTTGGTAAGTGTGGTTTGTATCTTTTTTGAGTGTAATTTGCTTCTGAGTGGTCCAATGAACAATTTTTTTTATCTTTATAATAGAATTCTCATGTTAACTATTTTTGACAAGTCTAAATTTTTTAAGTTTTTTCCTTTATTTTAACAGTATAATATTGTTTTTGTGAACTAGCTTTGCAGTAAAAATAGTGCTATTTTTGATTGGAAGATCTTTAAGTGATAGAAAAGATTAGATTCTCATGACTTTATTCCTGAATGATTTAAGCTTTCTGTAAATTTCCTTAGTGACATGGCTTTTTTTTCTATTTACTTTCCTTTTTTTGGTGATTTTGGACTTTTTAATATTTTCAAATCTAGTAAATTAGAGTTGGTTTGTGGTTATTTATTAAATGTTAATATTAGTAGCCTGTTTGTTTATATGAATAGATTTCTAAAAGACTTGAAAACAACTCATATAAGAGCAGATGCTATGGTTTATTTTGAGGACATTAATTTAGGTTTGGGTGTTAAAGTCTCAGATTTAATGTCTTTTATATTAGCAGAGTTGTAGACTATTGCTTTGGCTCTTAAATATGTCCTTCTTTACAATTTTGTTCGATTATTTGTAAACAGTCAAGCAGCTTTGGATTTATGCAAGTTTGAGTTGGGTTTGGTGTGTCTGAATTTTTGAAATTAATGCTGAGTTAAATAACAGTACATTATGAATGTTATTTGTAACAAGAATTTGAATGTTAGCTAACACAAAATAAAAAGTCATTCAAGTATTTTGGGTAATGAATGCACTAATGTACTTGTTGACATAGCATCTTTCTTTAAATGGTGCTTTCTTCTCCATTTAAAGAATTGTTGTATTAAGGCTGGTAATGATATTATTTCTAATAATTCTAGACATTTTATTCATGAGATTTTTTGGTCTGTTTATTGTGCACACTATGAGATCAGTTCTGGTTCTAGAGTTTTGGTTGATTGTTTGTTTTTGGATATTGTTACTTATAAAAAAAGAATACAAGAAAATAGTAGGAAAAACAGATAAGAAAAATAGACCAATAAAAGAATAGTATTTAACACATAAGCACATTGCTTAGTAATATGAAGCATTGTCAGAAAATTACAGCACATTGTTCAGCAATAAGCACATTATCAGAAATTACAGGCACATTGCTCAGCAATATAAGCATTGCTTGAGAAATCATGACACATTGCTTATGAATGTGCAGAATCTTGTATAACATAAATTATATATATATAGCAAGAGTGTTAAAAACAAAAAAAGTAATTCCAGAAGAATTCAAGAATTTCTGGAGAATTCAATAGAGTTTTATTAATTTAGAACAATCTTTTTTCTTCTTTATTTATTAACCCTCATTTCAAGGATAGTTGCTATCAACTGAAATGAAATTATATAAATAAAAAATCTCTCCAATTCTTCAAATCCATGTTATTGTCATTTGTTTAAAAATATAATCATTCTTCCATTTATTAACACTTTATGTTGATAAAATCCAACACTTAACCACACTAAAACAATAGCTCTTGATCACGGCTATTGATGAGATACTAATTTGAATTGTCTTGGCTTATTTCTAATTTTTTATTTTCTTTTTATTTTATTTTTTTTTATTTTATTTTCTTTTGTTTGTTGACTTACTACTGATTAAAGAGATTAAACACTGAGTAATTGATATTAAGGATAGTCTGGTAAAAGATCCAGAAATAAGAATAGAATTATATATATTAATGAATAGCTTACCAGAAAAGCATGACTGCCAGATTAAACTGGCCATTATGCTAAAGACAGAAATTGGGAAAATGACTTAAGAAATCAACCAAAACCAACCATAGTGAATCTCTGTCTATTATACAAAGGACTCCACAACAAAACCTTTAGATAAAACAACACATTTAAATATTACCAACAACATTATATCAATTAAACACCAAATTACAGGTTTGTTATTTGCTTTGAGACCCCAAATAATCATCTGTAACAACATTAATTGGCTAAGTTTGTTTTTGGTGTGACATTCAGATTTGCATATGGCTGCTGGTTTTATTGGTAGGCTTACTGCTAACATTTATATTTATTTTATAAAAGCTTTGTACTACCAGCTACCTATTGTTATTTGGAAGTGTTTGTATAATAAATACTATTTCAGTATGACATGTTTGTATTGTGATAATGTTGAGATCTTAGACCATGTTTTTTTTTGCACATTTGACATTTTTGTTTACTATTGTTTGTTAAATGTTCATGCAAAAACTTGGAGAATGCTTTTTTGTCTTCTTTATTACTCTTTATATTGTTATTAGTGGTTTTTGTTAATATTTAGAAACATTTTTTAGCTCAATTGGTAACACATATTATCATGATTATGCTATTGACTATAGCATATTATGGGTGTATAAACTATTTTAGTAGATGGGAGAGCAAAAAAGAGTACGTAATAAAGTCATTAAAAATATAAGAAAATATTGTTATTATTATTTGTTTTTGGGCAAGAACTAGTCTTAAATATTTTAAAAGAGAAAAAAAAGTTACATCTTTTTATATGTATTAGAAATGCAATCAACAACAGAAGTAAAATCAACTACTTTAATAAATATGTAACTAGAATTCTTTCAATTAGTCATCAAAAAGATGTGGTGTTTAAATACTCACTTTGAAAATGAAGTTATAAGAATTATAAAAAAATTGTAAAAGTAAAACATAACTAAAATAGATTTTGATTAAACTTTTTATTGTTAAGACTACTCTCTAACAACATAATATTTTATTACTTACTTTTATATTTAGCAATTTGTTTAGTGAAACAAAACTTAATGTAAAATGGTAATAACACATGATTTTGAAAGATTGAAAGTAATAGAACAACTTGAAATGGTGATAACAAGTAGGTAAAAGATTATAAAAAATGTGATTCCAAATGGTAATAAGAAATATAAGAAGACATACTTAAGATTGTAATAACAAATATTTAGAGCATAGAAAAAAAGAAAAAAAGAGTAAAGAGTAGAAAAGAGAACTAACTGCTCACTATAAAACTATAATGAAAAGTTGGCTCAGTATTAAACTAATACTTTTCTGAGCTGACAAAGAAGCTATATATATAGTTAAATTACATCAGATTTATATACTATATTAGAACTATTTAAATACATTAATTATTTATATACATTAAATTAATCAATTTATGATGAGCTTATTCAGTTTGTTATTTATCCAAAAACTAGTAATTTAGATGATCAGATTTTAGATAACTGGATTTAGAACATTGATTGTAAATCAATGATATTAATTGTGATTATGATCAACATAATCAAAAGTAGATTAATTAATTACATTTCTTGGTAACTATTTTTAATTATTGATTGCAGATCTGGAATGTTAGATTGTTCTAATAAAAGTGTATAAGAATCTTGGAGTATAACAAAGTCTGTTGTTATCAGATTACATGTGTCAATTATCTATTTCCATTGGTGTTTTTTGGTTTGCCAAGATTTCTTTGTATTTAACTTAGTTAAACTGTTGAATTGTGCCATATTTCTTTGTTGTAATTGAACTGATTGCTGATTATTTATTTTCAGATTACCAGCTAATTTTGTTGATTAAGTGTGATAATATAGGTCTTTTTCTCATAATTTTGATGTTAATTTTATTGTATGTGTTGTAATTTTTGTATTGAAAAGCATAAAAATCTTCTGGTAACAATGTGTATTTCAGTTAATGTTCTCTTACATCTCAGATGCTACAATGTATATGGCTCTTTACAAAGGCTTTGTTTTTAGTGGTTGGCATTAGGAGACTGTTTTTGTTTTTGGTAATTCTAAAGTAGCAGGTCTAAAGATTATAAACTTTGTATGTAATTTTTGTCTTGCTTTTAGAAAAGAGATTTGGTTGATTTATGTTAAACATTATGCTTTTATGAAAAAAAATAGATTGATTCTTCGTGATAGTTTAGTTTTGGTTTCTATTTTTGGGCTGTTCACAATGCTTTTTGCTAATGTACTTAAACTGCTTAGTATTACTAAGATATTTGGTATTAATTTTGGCTTGTATAAGTTTTGTTTATTTTTTTCAGACATTGATAACTCTATTTTAGTTTATATAGATACATAATATTGTTTTGATTAGTCTGAGTGGCTGGTTATATATAGAAAAAGCATGATTTACACTTAGTTTAAATTGCTTATATAATATATTGTATTAGGTAGTATATGGATTTTACTCATTAAATAATAATAATAATAATAATAATAAGACTAAAACTCATAGTTTTTATTAGTTATTACATGTATTAATTACTGATATCATATAATTAACCACTTTATTTTTAGATAGTAATTATTGACATAATTAATAATCTGATCATTAATCTGATCATTAATCTGATTATTGATCTGATTAATGATTTAATTAATAACTTGATTATTGACTTGATTATTAATCTAATTATTAACCATTTTTAATAACTATATAATAATAAATCTCTCAAATATAGAAAAACATATAGCAATTAATCAAGAATAAATAAAATAATAACTATTATCTCAATTCTTTTTCTATCACTTATTTTTTTTTCCCATTTTTAAGTATTTAAATGTTTTGAGATAAAAAATTACTTGTTGGTATTTACTTATTTTTTTTCTAACTTGTATAATTATAACATTTAAAAATTATTGAATAAAACATGATTGAAGAATACATTTAATACTTAATATTGAATTTTAAGACTAATATAAGGCATAGAATTATACCAGTATATTATTATTTGCTAATAGTACAAACTATTTTTTTATCTTTAGATTCCCTAATTATTTTTTGAAAAAAATAGTGATTAAGATATTTTATGAAACTGATCTTACATATTAAATTCATACTTATTTAACTTACTTTTTAAAGTTGAATTTTTTTTGATTAATTTCATCACCTTACAATCTTGTTCTTCCTTGCTATCTATTAGTTTGTTACTCCAATCTGTAACAATAATAATAATAATAATAATTGATAAAATACATAATTTACCTGTTTTATTAATTTTTAATTGTTTAATAATTTTAAAAGTTTATCTTATTATTATTTTTAATTAAATATGTATAAAAAAAACTGTTTTTAAAATTTTTAATTTAAATTGTATTAATCAGCAATATAATTATTAAATTTTTATTATTTTTTAATTAAAATGTTTTTTTTTGTAATACTTGATTTTTAATGTTTTAAAAACCAACTAACATAACAATTTAAGTAGAATTCTTTTTTATTTATTTATTTATTAACGAGTGCAGCCCAACCATTATTTAATATACAGAAGCAAACTAAGTGATTCAAACTAAATATGGCTCATGCGCTTACTACACGTGACCGGCCACTCGAGCCAATCAAGGCTACACTATACACTCACATTGACCTCCAACCCATTATCTAAACCTGAAAAAAACAAACAAGCCTTGCGCAATCCAAAACTAACAGCAAAAGATTCAACAATCCCAAGCAGACGAACCACTCCTGCTGAGAGAAAGCTAGACGAGCCACTAGAATTCTTTTTGTGATATTTTAAATGAATTATAAATGTTGAAAAAAATGCTTATTTTTTATTAATTGTTATTAATTATTGTATTTGTTTTATTAAAATAAAATATGCTATAAACTTTATTTAAATATTTATAAAAATTTTAATATAATAAAAAATAAAAATCTTGCTGTTGTTTATTATTTGTATATACTTGTTGCTTTCAAAAGTTATGTGTTTTGCATAAAAACGAAAAAGATCTATTAATTTCAATCTGGATTGAATTTGATTACTCAATCCACTATCTTGCTTTGACGATCCCCCAAAAAGGCAACAGCCTAATCTATGATTGGGTCATTTAAACAATAATCATAGTCACGAGGATAGTAATCTTGTAGAAATAAAAATTGTGAACGCCATTGAAACTGGTAATCAGAATTACATTCTTAATTTATGATTGAATTTTTTGTCACTATAGGAAAAAGTGTAGAAATAGAAATATTCAATTCTAAATTTGAAAATTATAAAAGATGATTTGCCATCTCTCTAGTTTCACAATCTTTGTCATATCGATACGAAGCCTAAAATATTATGTTTCAAACTAATAAAAAAATTACGAAATTATCGGTGAACGTTAATAGTAACTGATGAGGAATAATATTAATACAAGAAAATGTCCATCTCTATTTGATTGTCTTTTTAGCCAAGAGGCAAACCCCGAATTTTCATTCTTATACCAAAATTGAATATTTAAATATTATAATTTATAATCCTGTTAACTTATTTCAATATGTTATTGATATGTGCTATGTTGGAAATTTACACGGATCCCTTGCCATTTATCCATGATTTTATTCGTTGTCTTTTCGACGAGGAACTCCTACTCGCCCCCCGCGCATTTGCCTAGGTAATGGAGGCTGAGGGACTATTGCCAATGGAATATCGTCATCTTCGTCATAATCTTCTTCATAGGACCCAGAATTGTAATTTTCATAATAGGAACCTCTCCGAGAATTGGGTCCACTACCAGTGTCCAAGTATTGTTGATTTATATAATATCTACTTGCTCTTGGATCAGGTCCAATCGGTGAAGGTGGACCATATTGCCTTCCATATAGATTATCTCTTTCCGCGACCCCACTTTGCTGCCTTTGCTCAAATAGTCTTCTTTCACGCTCTCTTTCAAGAAGTGCGTCTCTTTCAATTTCTAATTGCCTCCCTGATATTGCTGGACCCAAAACCTTGCGTTGCCTCTCCCTAGCCGTAATAGCACCAACTAAGCCAAATTGAGGATCTTTTTGTCTTGCTTCCAATTGAATCAACGGGGAGCCAGTTTCACGTGCAAGATACTCTTGCTCACGAGCAGAAAGCTGGTGTTGCGGTAAAACGCCTAGAAGACTCCTTGGACGAGGTTGGAATGATTCTCCTCGTTCTTCGTAGTAATCATCTTCGTAATATGAATCACGTTGTTCACGCATATATTCAGCTTGACCACCACTTATACGTCGTCTCCCAGTGGGATTACTGACAACTGATCGAGGACGTGGACCCATTGTTCCCAAAAGATTTGTGCGATCATCATCATGATAATCACGGGGTGGCATCAACATGCTTCGACGATTTTCGCCCAAAGAATAGCCAAAAGGAAGTCTTGAATCCATCATATATTCATTCTCCCAATATGGTGAGTTATTCGGAGATAAGGATCTTGGTGGAGTATTACTATGACTTCTTATGAAAGGGGGAACATGATTTAATGTTCCTCCATCCTCGGGGACAGCAATAAGAGTAACGAGAGGTTCGTGAGATGATGAATGAGACATAGAAGAATTACTACTACTTCCTTCACTAGAATTACGATGCCTAGTTTTTAGTTTTGCAGCTACTTTGTCCTTTTGTTTGGTGGGTTTAAAAACTCTTCGTGGTTGATTCATCAAGTTTTCAGGTTCCTCCTCGGATTCAGATAGCTGACTTTCAGATTCTTCGTTTGTCGTTATCGCTGGCTTTTCTTTACGATTTTGCTCATTTGAGTCATTAATATTTCGTGAAGCCCACTCTAAATTCAAGGAAGAAAAATCTACATCTAAAGATACATCAGGCAATTCAAAGTTCTTGTCTTCTGGAGCAACTGTATTAGATTTCCTACGGGGTTCATTCTTTTTTGAAACAGAAGATGGATTCGACTTAACGTAAGTGCGAGAAATCTGTCCATTATTGCCTTCTTCTGTTTCGCTTGCAGTATTATCTTCTTCCTCAGTTTCTGTTGATTCCTCGGCACTTCCAGCAATTAATGATGCTCTTTTTATAGGTTTTTGTACTTTTGACGAAATTTTTGGTATTTCTTCAACTGGAAATGGATAACCTGGGACAGATTTTCGACTACGGCCTGGTGCACGTGGAATTGAGATATTATGATCATCAACGTAGGGAATTCCATTCTCTTCTTTAGTGAACCGAGCACGACCAGGAGATGAATAGCCCGGATATGATAGATTATTTCGATCGGAAATGTAAGGATAATTGGGAATTTTGGGGGAGTAAGGGGCACCACGTTCCATATAAGGTACTTTGGGTGGTAAATAACCATACTGCCCATATGTCAAATTTTGTCGATATTCACCATAATAAGGCCTGCCACCATCATATCTTTCCTCCAGGACAGTTTCGTACTCTTGGCGTAAGGGTAATTCGCGTAATCTTGGACGAGATGAAGGTTGGAGCTGAATTCCAACAAACTCTTTCTCGTGATCATCTTTAACATCACTTTCTTCACTACTATCAGATGGTTGCGGAACCATTTTAAGTTTTTTATTTTTTCCTTTGCCAACACTATTGGATGAGGCAGGAGAGTTTACGGAAATTTGAGACAAGGGTGGAGAAGTTGTTTTAATCGGTACCGCCTTCATTTTTTTTGTTTTGATGTCTTCTACACTGTCCTTTAATTCATCCATGCTATTAATATCTGCAGTATGACTTGCTTGTTCCCCTCCAGAATCCTTTTCTTCCTCGCTATCGGATGGAAGAGGTGTCACTTGTTTTTTTGATTTATATTTCAACTTTGGGGGATTCTTAAAGGAAACGGATCTTTTAGGTTTTGATGTCTTGGAAGCCTGAACGTCATTGTCGTCAATTTTTCGGTCGTCCATAACTGTCATAATCTCTGCCATTAAATCATTAGAACCCTCATTTGATGCTGAATTTAATTGAATTGATTCATTGACTAAAGTATCTTGGGTTTGAGGTAAATTTTGTTCTGTGATTAGTTCAATTTTAGCCTCAGCTGGGGTTATTTTAGCATTTGCTTGAGTATTTTTGAGTAATGTATGATCATCAACTTCGGATTCTGTTTCTGTCTCAGTTTCTTTGTGATTTTCTTCATCTACCTCATCATCTTCATCACTACTAGCCACTTGATGGCGACCGGTTCCTGCTTTTCGCGGGTTTTGAGGTGCAGGAATTAGATTGGGAGATAGAGGGGTTATCGAGGTTCTTCTTTCCCCTGATATTGAAGGCAATTGAGATGAAAACTATCTAACTCTGGAAATCTTAAGTGCTAAATGTAGTCAAGAATTGGAACCTTTACCTTGGGAATTGGTTTGCATATATGAAATTGGTCGAGTTAATTGTAATGTATTTTTCAGAGAATTTGATGACCCTGAGCTTGGAGTGGAAGATCCTGATTCATTGGAAAATGCTCTTTGTCGGGTCGAATTCTCAGGAAGACCGTTTGCCATGATTTTTGAAGGCAATGTGCCATCAGATTTTTTTTGATGCCTTGAATCTCCTACTTCATTTTCTAGATTAGGATCTGTATATTGGTCTTGTCTTTGTTGATAAGATCGTTTTAATACTTCAGCAAACTCCGCTTTTACATCCGCGAGCGATTCCCTGATATTAACATGTTGTACATCTGGCATGTCCAAAAACAATTTTGGATCACTCTTTACCACTGGTACAGCAAAAAGAGGCGAGTCTGGATCTTTAAAATCATAAGGGAAATCCTTAGGTCTTCCATGAAGTTTGAAGGCATCAAAAAATGCAATAACCCATTTCGCCATTTCACTAGACGATTCAGTTGTCAAATTAACAAAATCACCAGACTTTTTGTCAGTCGGTTTAGCCGGAAAAAAGTTGCCTTCAACACGAAATAAGTTCGTCTTATCAATCAAAGACGGATTTTCGGGATATATGGCGTATGTTTGAAGTACATTAGCCAATGTCATAAACGGTTTCTTTGATTTATTTGTCTCGTAGAACGCAGCCTGTCCTCGAGTGAATGCAATGTCTTTTTTCTTCTTATCTTCCAACCGATGATCGGCGACCACGACCCAGTATTTTTTTGATTCTTTACATCCGTTGAATCGTACTTGAAGGTATCCCTCCAATTTCCCTTTTATCAAAGGGGTGCCTGTCAAGAATTCTTTGAATCCTTGCCGTCTGAATAATGTAGCCGTATATATTTCTTGCAATCTAGAACCCTCGAAACAGGATAACCGTATTGCAAGGATCCATTGATTAAGCAAACGAGAGTTTGCAGCCTGAAAATAATATCGAATCCCGTCGTCTATGTCCAATAAAAACAAATTTTCTCGTTGGGAAATTCCATCTAAGACTGTTCCTATTATTTCAATGCTAGAATTTGATATATTGATAAGGGTTGGATTAGGGGTTACAACCTCTGATATTTCGCTATTAGTGTTTAATTTCCAAATACTTAGCACGGGGCCACAGAGTTCGGCATAAAACTCAGCCCAGCCTTCGGCATTTGGTCTTGTTTCATCGGAAGTCTGATCTTGTTTACAAATATAGCCTTCTATATAAATTTTTCGCGAGAAAACGTCGAACAAATGGAGAACCGGCCGTAATTCTGCTGATATTTGCTCAAGCTGATGTGACGGTCGACGGCGCAGTTTCTTTAAAGAAGCTGGACGTTGAAAAGATTCACGAGGTCCCTTATTTAAAAACCCAATAAAACCAGAAGAATTCAGTCCGGGTAAGGATTTCCGTGCACTTATATCGCCTGTAGTGTTTATTAGCGTTGTTGTAGCTCTTATTGATGCGGGTTGATGACCTTCGCCACTAGACTCGGAATTTGAAGCATATTGTTCCACGTCTTGAAAACTTCCGATAAACGCTTCAGAAGTCTTTTGTCTAGATGATGGCAACCTTTCTTCAGCCATCGTTTCACTATTTTTTGATTCTAGGAATCCCGATAGGAATACTTTCAATAAATTCCTTTGCCAATAGCCTTATAACCGCCCTTCGAACCTTCGGTTCAACTTGATTCTTTGACCAGAAGAGAAAATTATTAATGGCGCAATACAAGCAATTCCATATAATAGAGTTAGAATTTGAAAGACTTCTTAAAGAGCAGTTGATTGATAATTTTTTTGTAGGTTTAGGGCTGCGTGGGTACACACAGTGATTCTTCAAGGTAAGATGATCTTCTACAATCTATACAAAGGAAGCCATTAAAAAAAGTTATAGCCGATAAAGAATACCTAAAGACATTTCCTTACACAATCGGTTGGTTTCAAGTTGAAATAATAAATGTGGGGAAAATTAACTTGTTAAAATATCAATCACTCAAAATCCTTATTCAAAGCACTTTTACGTTTTCGCTCGTGATGCATTATTGCATTTCCCTCTTGAAATTTTTTTTGATTGAAAGATAAAATCGTTATACGGTTCTGATATGATATCTAGATCAAACTGATATTATTATTAACATGGTCAAAGTGTAAATCAAAATTTTTTTAACGTGATTTTGTGCAAAGATCGAAGTCGATTAAAGAAAGTCAAATAGAACAAGAACAAGAGATCAGATAAAATTGAACAAAAATTTGCCAAAATTGGAAACAATGTTACTAATGCAAAAAATTTTACCCAAAGTAAGATTTATTTACCATTCAAATTTATACAAAAGAATATTCACATGGCCCAAAATAACTTCTCGTTATGTAATGTTGATTGATTATTATGGAAAATCATTAAAAGACTAAATTAGTCATAAAAATGACGATAATAAATGGAACTTCTAAATGCCAAGAAGTTTTTCTTGAAACATTCCAGTGGACTGAATACAATAGGTTTTATACAAATTATTTGTCAAGTTACATTATAATAAAAAATTGCAATAAGTCAATCAAATTAATATTAAAAATTGATTCAATAATTTTTAAATGTTTTTTTTTTAAAAAAATAATTAATTAATTATAGATAAAAGAATAATGTAATATTCATATATATTAAAATAATATGTCTTAATTAAAATAACATTGTAATAAAAAAAATTAAATTTAAAACAAGTAAAATTATATAAACAATAATAATTTTCTTTATAATTACTTTATTTTTTGCTGTTTTTTTAACAAATAACATAATTTTTTAAATAATTATTTTGTTAACAAAAAATTTATTTTTTATTATTTTTTAAATTTTTAATTAAATTTTTAATTAAGTTTTTAATTTTTGAATATTAAAAAAATTTTTAAATATTTATTATTTATTATTAACAATATAACGTTTTAAAATTTTTTGAAATTAACTATAATTTTATTATTAAAAATAGTTAAAAATATGAAATTTTAAAAAAAAAAAAAAAAAAAAAATTAAAACTTTTTGTCTCTTTAATTTCATGACCACGACCAGAGCAAAGAGTAAAAAAGCTGCACCTGATATCTGTCCTGAGATATCTAATAAAATTTCAATTAGAGAAGCTCTCTCTATTATAGAAGCAACTAGGCAAAATGTTTTAGAAGTCTTCCTCTTATCCAGTAATCATAATAAGTTGCCTTTGGTAGCCACTGAAGCAATTTCCTCATCTTTGGCTGGTTTTTCACTGGTCAAAGTTCTCTCAAAGAGACACACTTGAGTTAGTTCTAGTGTTGCTTCCATCCCAACCAAGAACCCAAAAGTTTTTAATAATAGACCAGTAAATAAGCTGGTTTTCTCCTCTATAGATTCAACACTTGGTGCTGCTAGCACCACCTCTTCAAAAAAAATGGTCAAAAAGACCAAAAGTTCAGAGAAGTAAAGGCAGTCACTTGCCTCTGCTATTATTACACTGAACCTCTTTGTGGTTTTCAATAAGATCTTAGATGAGATCTCTATAGCATTATCCAGCATATCATCCAAAATGGGCCAAGATCAATCACTGGCTGTGTTGCCAAATGTGGTGTCTTCTGGTGGATCTTTGCCAGTTCTAAAAACAAAACAATCTTCTCCTGTTGGGTCACCTGTTTTTGAGAACTGGGCTGATCAAATAGAAACTGATTTATTTTCTCCTTTAGTTTCTGGTGCTGTTTCTAATGGTGCTTAAAAAACTATTACTAGTTGTCAAAGATTTGTTGGATGGGTGGCCTCCACTCTGGTGCCTGGTGTTACTTTTAAGATCAAATTGGCTCATATTAAGGCTGTGTTTCAGTCAGTACATGGTTTTTTGGGTGCAAAATCAGTATCAAAAGACAATATGAAGCTGTTTTGTGTGGAGTTTGCTTCTCAAGTGTCTTTAGAAGCTGTATTCTAGGTTGAGCTTACAAGCTTTGTACATTTGGCCACCTTCAAAATTGCCAAGTCTTTGGTAATTTCTGAGTCTGGTTCCTTTTCTGCTGCTGTTGCATTGCATGATGTGCCCTTGGGTGTGTTTGCTGCTAATATTAAGACAGTTCTTAGTGTGTTTGGTAATGTTACTTGTGTTATGCTGAAGTCTGCTGGTGTTTGGCAGTACATAGTGGTTTATTTTGAATAGTTGGACTTTGCTGTGTCTATTTTGAATTATTGATTAGTTTTGGTGGACAAGGATAGTATTAGAATTCTCCCTCTGGTAAATTAAAATGAGACTATTTTGTCTCGTGATAAGTTTAAGGCCAAGTTGGTCAATCTCTCTTCTGGCTGTACTGCTTTTGAGATTAGTGATATAATCTTTTAGGTTGGTGGCCAGTATTATCAGTAGAATTTTAGCTATTAATTAGCAAGAAAATTACCCTTATAATTTCTATAATTAATTAATATATTAATATTATTTCAAATTATCATTTATTATTTAATCAATTATCACATATTACGATTCAATTAAATAATCCAATTAGTATAACAGAAAGTAGGATGATCAAATTACATAATACCCTGAACTTTGTAACATTCTAAAATTTGCTGAAATTTACAAAAATTCGCCAAAATTTATAAAAAATTTGCCGAAATTTATAGAAATTTACTGAAATTATGAATAGTTCACCCAAATTAATCAATAGTTTAGCAAAATAACTTGTAGTTCATCAAAATGTATCTTTAGTTCGCCAAAAATTGAGCAAAGAGAAAAAGTACAAGTTCATAGACTAGTATTACAACAAGTTGTATAAAAGAAGAGCTTTTTTCTTCAAGAAAATGTATTTTACTTTAGATTTATTACTTAGAACTATTCCTACACACAAAAAGAAATAAATATCAAATAATTCGAAAAACCAAATTCTTTAATTATTGCACTTAAAAAATCCCCAAAATTCAACTAACGTTTTGAAATTGATTAGCTACCAATTTCAGTAAACTGTTAGTGACTCCAGGCCTGGATAAAAAACATTTCCCTTGACAGAATTCAATTTTTTTTACATTTTTTTTACATTTTTTTTATTTTTTTATTATAATAATTAGGGTAGCCTATAGACAAGATTTCTGTAGAAGAGTTGACTTTCACAGCAAAGTAACTACACATTTTTAATGAGCTTTCAGATGAGCAATTCCTAGGAAAGAGTTGATATTTACTATAATGTAACTACATAAAATAACTGGCAAGGAATTGGTTATTCCATTTATAAGCCCAGCAGTTCAAATTATAAGAAATAATTTGAAGATAAATTCAGTTACTGGAGGTCCAACTACTTTCTGGAAATGTGAATTCACAGCAAATCAACATTAACAACATTCAAAAAAAGAGAGCAAAAACCTCCAGTAACATTTGGTGCTTTCTTATAGAAATAACACAACAACAACAAATTCAAAGTGGCGACCACACCAGACACAACAACTCTAGAGTATTATCAGTCAATTTACACTCACTGCAAGCAAAGATTCAACATTCCAGACGGAATTGAAGTTGTTAAGAAATCAGTATACCAATATATTGAAAATTACATCAACAATTATCTTTTTGGAAACTACAACATTTCAAAAGTTAGAAACAACCTCTACAATAATTTAGTGCATTATTTACAATTGGGAACAGAAGACCTGAACAGTGAAACACTTGTTATCTACTTCCAAGAACTTAATTTTAATATTATTGAGTACTGTGAAGAAAAATACCCAGTACAGCCCAAATACTTTTTTGAATCAGAAACAGAGACAAGCAACAAAGACAAACAAAAAGTGAAACAATACTCAAAAACCACTCCAAACACTCCAATACTATCAAAGACAACTGCCAAACACTTGCAAACACCTGAACAAGGAACCAGTGTCAAATTACCACTTTCTATTACATTATTTCCAATTTTACTTTTTCAATCACAAACACCAAGTTCACTACTTAACCATTTCTCCAGACCAGAAGATTTTCAGTCACCTAGAAATTCTACTTAACAACAAGAACCAATATTAACAAGTGCCAATATCATTGATTACTTACAGGAAAACGAAAGTAATCATTCAGAAAGCTTGGAAAGTGAAAAAACTGAATCAGAACCAGAAAAAATCACAGGAAACAAAAAAGAAATGACAACTGCTTACATTGCAAAAATTCCAGAATTCACTGGTAAAAACAATGATACCAGTTCTCAAGAATGGCTTGACAAAGTTCAAAAAGCAGAAGATGCAAATGGTTGGATTGCAGCAAGAATGCTTAAAACAATTCCCTACTTTCTCCAAGAAACAGCAAGAGAATGGTTTGAAAATTTAGAAAAACCATTTGAAAACTGGCAAGCATTCAAAGATGCTTTTCTACAACAATTTACTGACAACAATACCTTTATCACTCTCAGAAACCACTTTCACAATATCAAACAAAAAACATCTAAAACTGTTATGACCTATCTTGAAAGATTTAACAAACTTTTTAGACGAATCCGACAATTAGAAACCAATGACTACTATTCTAATACTCAAATTTTGGATCAGTTTATAGCAGGGTTAAAAGACAAACTGATTAAGAAAGTCTGTCCACATGCTCTAGCAGACTTAGCAACTGCTATTAGACATGCAAAGAGCTATGAAATAGCAATAGAAAAAGCAAATCACACCAAGCTTGTAAACCTTGCAATTGGAGAAACCAGCTCAGCAGCTGAAGAGAAGATAGACCAACTCACAAAAAAGGTTAAAAGCTACTTCACAAATCAACAACAACAGCAACAACAACCACAAAGATATTAACTCCCACAATAATGCAACCAAAACAATTTTAGATTACCATCCAACAACCAACCTCAAAATTGTCATTATTGTGGAATTCCAGAACACTGGAAACGAGATTGTAAAAAATTACAAAGAGACCAACAAAACAGGAGTAATCAACATTACTCTTCATCACAACAATCTTATTACTAATCTCCACCACCAATCTATTATTCATCAAGACCACAAAATCAAAACAGTTACTATTCACCAGCTCCACAATCAATGCAGCAACAATATCAGCAATCTTTACCAATTCAGTCATATCAGATACCACCCACTCAACAATATCAAGTATCAGCAAGAAAATTGGTTCAACATAACCAATTTACATTCCAAAATCAATTGCAAAGTAACAACAACAGAATCAATTCAAATAACCAGTTGGTTTTCCAAAATTCTGGTTAGCAAAGACCCAATCACTATCACACTCAATCCAGTTATCTTACAATACCAGAGGAATCGGATTTTCAACAAACTGCACTTTCTGAAAGTGAAGTTGTAGCATCAAGATCAAATCCTTCCAACCACACCATTCTACTAGCTCAAATTGCCCAAAATGCCAATCTGTCAGATATATTTCCATTTGAATTTGAAGCAAATGAATCACCATTTCTGGTTAGTAATACAGCAGTCAATAAACAAAAAGCAATTACTGCTATGTATACAGAAGCTACAAGAGAAAAAAAACCCATTTGCTTAATATTAGATAGTGGATTGGCTGAAAGTATCATCACTTACCAGCTGATGCAACAACTCAAACAAAACGTAGACAGACCAGCTCAAACAGTTATTGTCACAGCTGATGGTATAAAGAAGACTCCAGTAGGAGAAATTGATGATTTCTCTTTTACAATTGATGGAATTATCATTCTAGTTAAAGTTCTTGTTATGGATGCACCCTAATACCAAGCTTTAGTTGAAAATGATTGGCTTCTTAAGGCCAATACAAACCTGAACTGGGAAACTCAAGAACTTAAAATCTCATACCAAGGACAATATACTATAGTATCTGCAATTTGTGGTATCTTTAACAAATGATCAGAAAAAGCTCTAGTATTTGAATTTGAAGAAGAGAAAAAAATACTACTCACTGAAACCTACATGGGTCTTGGATCACCATCCAATTGGGCTGAGGAAACAGAACAAGAGATTTTCAAAGAATTAAGAGGATGGAAGAAAGTTAGATATTCTACACCAGAACCACAAAAAGAACCATTATACATTCTACTAAAATGCAAAGATTGCAAAAAGAAGCTTTCATCTATGGGAGCCTGTATTTCCCCAGAAAAGGAATACAAAACTCACACTTGCTACTTCTATAAGGCATGCCATAGAGAATGATTTGGATCCCCAAAAAGAAGTGGAAAATAGGACAAAACTCCTTGCCTTACTTGTGGAGAAAGACTACCAGAAGAATACAATTGGATTGATATAGCAATGAGAAGAGAAGTATGTAATCAGACCTGTCAATATGCTCTATCAATTTCGGAAAAAGTCAGAAGAGAAACACCATTTGATGCAGCATACAACAGTGCTCTTAATAAACTTTACCACTACCTTCATAATGCTAAAATGATTTTTGACTAGCAATAGCATTAATCAATGGAGCCACCCAAGAAGATGTCCACTAAATAAAAAAAGCTGAATACATTGAGTATACCATGGAATTAGCTAGATTTGATTATGAAGATGAAATAGAAACCTACCACCAAATTGCAAGCCACATATATCTGACCAAAGAAGCTTAATTCAACAATTAGAGCAAATGAACATTCAATTATGTGAAGAATGTGTTATGCCTTGTGATGACCAATGGTGTTTAGAATGCTATGCTCTTAGCATTCTTCTGCCAGATGAGAATGATGAAAATGAAATCGAATTTGGAGTATCTGAACTAGTAGAAAAACTACCAACCACCCCCATCTATCTTTTTGAAAAGCAACCACCTCTACAACTTAAATATTTTGACAACCATGGCCAAGGGATCAGACCAGA